>JBAMBO010003357.1:0-79613 GCA_037044535.1 Lordiphosa magnipectinata
TCAAAGGCCTCTTAAGTTTTGGAAACAGAAAAAAGTCACGGGGGGAAAGGTTTGGGGAATATCGTGGCTGCGGTATTATTAGAGTCTAGTTTTGGGCTAAAAATTCGCTCTCAAGCAACGATTTAAAGTTTTGGAATAGTCAAAAATCGAAGATGAGCCCAAAACACTTGCATTCAAAATATTTGCCAAAAAATTAAGTAAATACAAGAAAGGAAACATGAGAGACTACGCAAAGAACGGAACGAAATCTTTGCGTACAACAACAAGTCCTCCGAATGGTTCGTAAACAAAACCAATGCAGAGTTTCCGCCGAACATACAAGCTTTGCTTGCAAAAGGCCCGAAGTTTGCGGTACCAGTGGATAGGAAGAGATTTCCTCTCTTCAAATACATTGCAGATGGAGAGGAACTTGTGCAAACATTAGGAGATAAGGAGAAACAAGAATCAGCGCGGACAAGATTCTCTTTACTGTTGAAAGATGCCGAATCCAAAAACAGAGAGAGCACGCGAGATCGTGCAATTCTAGATACAGTGGAACAGACACGGAAATTTCTGAAGACAAATGACAATATTTTGATTTTAAATGCAGACAAAGGAAACAAGACGGTGGCAATAGAAAAGGACGATTATAAGAATAAAATGATGGACATATTAGGGGACTTGTGCACATATAGGAAACTAAGACAGGATCCAACCACAAGATTGCAAAATAAAAACAACAGTTTGGTAGACCAACTGTTTAAGTTAGAGATCATTTCCAAGAAGGAAAAAAATAAGCTGACGACTAGTACAGCGCTGCCCCCTAGGATATACGGACTACCCAAAATTCACAAGGAAGGAACCCCACTTAGACCAATTTGCTCGTCTTTAGATGCACCCTCCAGTGGGCTATGTAGATACATAGTACAGATCTTAAGGAACATTACGGCTGATTCCATTTACAATGTGAAGAACTCAATGGAATTCAAGCAACGGACCAATGACATCCACATTTCAGAGGAGGAGAAATTAGTGTCATTCGATGTGGTCTCACTATTTCCGAGTATTCCCACAGATTTAGCTTTAGACATCATTAGGAAGAAATGGACATCAATACAGGAATACACCAGCATACCAAAACTACTGTTTATGGAAATTATAAAATTTTGCATAGTTGAAAATAGATATTTCAAGTTCGAGGATCAGATATTCACACAATTGAAAGGCATGCCAATGGGATCCCCAGCATCTCCAGTAATAGCTGACATTGTGATGGAAGAATTACTTGACAACACAATAAAGAAACTGACACACCCACCAAGACTGCTCACTAAATATGTAGACGACTTATTTGCGATAATCAAGGAAACCGAGGTCCAAAATACACTAGACGCACTCAACTCTTTCCATCGGAACTTGAAATTCACCACGGAGTTGGAAATAGATGGAACACTTCCCTATTTGGATACGACTATTAATAGACATGGAGATAAAGTAAAACTTAAATGGTACAAAAAACCCACGGCATCAGGACGAATAATCAATTTTTACTCAAAACACCCAAAAAATATGATTATAAATACAGCGGTTAGCTGTATTAACAGAATGCTGAGTATTAGCGACGAGACATACCACAATGACGTTATTTCCGAAATTAAAATTATACTGCAGAATAATGACTTTCCGATGAGTGTTATAAAAACATTAATAGAGAGAAACAAGACAGCAAATCCAAGAGAGGATAGACAACCCAAGTCGTATAGGTCACTAACCTATGTACCGGACCTCTCAGAACGTTTTGCAAAATCCGATTGCTTCAACAAAAATGTCATACAAATAGCTCACAAACCAACAAACACAATGGGACAACTATTCAACAAGACGAAGTCTAAAATTGACAAAACAGACAAAAGTAACGTGATATACAAAATACCATGTAATGGGAATTCGGAAAACGCGTGCAACAAACTATACATAGGAACAACAAAGTCAAAACTCAAAACGAGGATATCCCAACATAAATCCGATTATAAACTCCGACACCAAACGACCATACAAAAAACTGCACTGTCGACACACTGTATGGAGAGCGGACACTCGCCGAATTTCGAAGAAACCACAATCTTACAACAAGAGAACAACTACAAGAAACGCTTCACTCTCGAAATGTTACATATAATAAATACAACAACAGACAAGAGACTAAACTACAAAACGGACACCGACAACTGCGCCCACATATACAGACACCTACTGAACAAACAATAGCTTAGTGTTAAACTCCACGTCAAGCGGTACAGACGTGTTAAATATTGTATGTAAAAATGTTCAAAAAATTTTGTTTAAATGTATTGTTATAATTGGTGAATTGTTCCTTGTAGTGTCCCTGAAGACGGATGCCGATGTGCATCCGAAATATATTGGAAACAAATCAACAAATTGAGTTTTCTTCTTGACCTCGAGCCCGCAAGCAGCACTATGTAAATATTTAAAATGGCCGGCGTTGTCAGCACAATTGAGGGACATGAGTACCAACGAACGCTAACAGACGACCGCAAACTCGCGATATTTTTTGAACAAACCTCGAATGTCGTTCTTGTGGGAACATGGAAAATTTCCATTAGAAATGGACCTGTAAAATGATACATATATCGATATATTCTTATCTCACTAGAAGAGTTTAAGAGATTTCAATGTAAAAATTGTACTCAATATAGAACTGGATATAGCGAATATTCTGTTAGTGCTTTCTGACAGTCTTCAAGTAAGTGATCATGACATTAAGCCGACGAGTTCACACGAATTAACTCTAAATAATCGGAGAGTTAAGAAGTTGCATCAGTTGTAATCTATTCTTAGAAGAAAACCGGTTAACTGGACTGGCATGCACACAAAGTATAAACTTTGTGTTAAGCAGACAAACTGACCCTGTCACTGGTGTCAACAATCTGGAAACAAACATCAAAGTGAGAAGGTGGACTGTTTAGATCAGCGTTGGCCAACAAGAGCGAGGCCAAAAAGTGAGAGTGTATTAGTGTGCGAAAATAAAGCGCCCTGAATTTGCCTCGACCTGACAGCGTCAAAGGCAAGCCAGCGACTAAAAGGCATTTTGCTCTCTTCTCCTCAGCTCATGCGTTCGGCTCGAATATGTGTTAATAGCAAAATGTCTTCGCCCCCCAGGGGGTACTGGTGACCATCGCTGGCTTAGATAATGGAAGAACCAAGCATTTCTATTATCAGTGAATTTCGCTATCGGTCAATTTGGTGTAAAACAATAAACAACGTATAAAGCCTTACTAAAAATTGAAGAATTGTTTAGTTTTTTTGTTCAACCATGATAATAATATGAATTTTTTTAAAACCAATTAGTCAGATTCTTATAATGATCATTACAAAGTATCAAATTATAATAAATATCTTATATGTTTGCTAAAGGTTTTAAATAGTACTCGAATATGACTATAAGCCGTCAGTCGGAGAATTCGTTTCTATTTTGTTTCGTTGAGTTTTGTTATAGTACTTGAAGGTCGAATTAGGGGCCCAACAAATTTTAAGTGTGTTTTTATTTGCATTTAAAAAGATTCCTCCAAAATCCGTTTCCTATACTGAGTAGCCTGTCGCAGATTCTGTACTAAACCCTTCCAGTCAGTATCGCTCGCATCATTTAAAATATCTGTGACCTGAGTTGGACTTAGAAAAGGTTGTGTTCTCTTAGTTTTGGACATCTACCCTGAAAATGGTTGATGTTCTCTTTATATTATATTTCCATTTTACAGTATCAGGTCACATCTTGCCTTAAAAATCCATGAAAAATCCATTCAGTGGGGTCGAGTTCTTTATAGATTTTCCCTTCGCTTCCTATATATAATATATATACATGTATAAACCATAAAGCTCACCGCCTTTTTCACAATTTCGTCCTGTGCAAATTGCTTTGTCCTTGACACATAGCATGTATCCACACAAAACACACATACACACAGCACAACCGGAATTTGCTAACGAAAACTAAACTTTCTCTGACTCTAAACATATGTCATGTTGTCTGGTCTATGTGAACACCTCGCGACTTAAACAAACATTTAAACAGTTATGAGTGCCACAACACTCCCCGGGCGGACAGCTTAAAAGTATGCAACATAAAATGAAACTATTAAGCGTTGGCCCAACGAGAGAGAGAGACAAGTGAAAATGTTGCATTCGCCGCGCCGAGCCAAACAATTTTTGTATTTTTTTTGCTGTGGTAATAAAAACTAATTAAATCTCTACGAACAACATGCCAACAGGAGCAGAGGAAATGGAGTATCGCTAGAGCTGCTGCTGCTGCTGCTTCTTTCTGATGTTGTTGTTTGTTGTGGAGTAACATGTTTCCACACTTTGTGTCTAGCCAGAACTGGGGTAGGAAGAGTTTGCCAGCGAGCAATTCAAATTCACATTGAAAATTTAATAACCAAAAAGTTTTTTCCCAGTTGCCAAATTGTAGAAGTGCGCTGACTGTCTCTCCATCTCTCTCTCGCTCGCGCTCTTGGCTAATTGTTGTTGTTATTCATTTATGTTTTATGCCGCATTTCCCGCTGACGTGGAAATTTTCTGGCCTGTTTTTTTTTTGTTTTGTTGTTGGTTGGCACCGAAAAACTTTTGGCTGGCAGACAGAGTTGCATTTGTGATTGTTGTTGCTGTTGTAATTATTATTGTTTGGCACTTTTCGGAGCTGCTGCCGCTGCCTAAGTAATAAGCAACCGCAAAAGCAGAAGTGTCGACAAAACGAAAATGTAATAAAATTGTTGGCAAACTTCCGAGCAAACCAACCAACCAACCAACACCTACACCCGTACCTAATGGCGTTGTAATGCTCGTAAGCAGGTGTAATTGAATGGCCTAGGCACCCCACTGTTCCCACTTCCGTTTTCGGCACGAGACTGCCAAGTGAGCAACGTCGAGACTTGTCTGTCTCCGTCTCTCTCTCTCTCTCTCTCTCTCTCGCTATCTCTGTCTACTTGTGTGGCTTTTCCCTGACTGAGTAGGAAATTTCATATGCATTGTGCTTGGGCATTAAATGTGATAATTGTATTAATTGCGCGACGGTTTGCCACAAAAGGATGAAATTATACAGGATGACAGAGGAGCAGGAAATGCTTTGTGAGGTGGCAATTAAGATGAAGACGTGTTTGAAATTTTAGTGTGAAATTTGAGCACTTTTAACAGATTTCGGAATCTCATCCTTATTCAGTTGATGAATTGTTAAGGACTATTTAAATTCCCGAGAACTACAATAATTGTTCAAATTCGGTGTTACTGTCATCATCGTTATAGAAGTTTTTGATAAGGAGCAAAACAAAAGAAAGGGTTAATGAATCATATACCGAGAGAATTTTACAACATTGACTAAAAAAATCGACTAAAATTAAAGCGTTGCGCTTTTACGTTGTGCCGGTTTTTGCTGTTAAGTCGCATTGAAGTGTCCAAGCGATTATGGCATTGCAGGCATGAGGAGGGAGCTGCTAGCTGCTGTGGATCAGGCAAAGACCGCTGATGATTTGGCTGAGATGCTCATGGAACAGCTGTACGGTCAACTAGCCTCCTTTGTGGTGTGGTGTGTTTCTGTTTTTAAAAGTTATAAGCATAACGTGATCCAAGCTTCGTAAAAAAAATACACATACACGTACGTCACGTTCTCCTGATCAACATTTGTATATCACAATTCGTGGTAAATTTCAATCAAGATGAAATGATTAAATTTTAAAATGACAACTTTAATGGAAATAGAAACTATGGATTTTGAGTTGGCTCTTTGAGTTCAATACTCCATCGGTTTCAAAATTTAAAAAAAAAATGCAACACTGCGTATGAGTGATAAACAAATTTCTTTGAATCTAAATTTTTAAGAATATGAATACAAAATTTGCTTACAATGGAGGTACAGTCTAGAGTCCACGTATTGACTATCAAAAAATCCGACACGGATTCTTCAATAAATTCAATGGTCATTAAATTCATATGCCCAAACCGCTAGCAAAAGAAGGAATGGTTCTGTGCAGTCGTTCACACAGTTTCTGGACCGCCGTTTCGGTTCATTAAATGGTTTTTGGAGCTAACTGGACCGCGGCTTCGGTTCTCCTGTTATCCATTATACATATATTCTTATGCTGAATCGAACGAAATGAATACATACCGTGCTCCTTTCGAACGTTAAGTATTGTACAAGAAAAAGCCGAGAATATCGTCTCGTAGAGGAAATAGAATACTCCCTCAAATCAATTAGCAACTTCAAAGAAAGATACGCATTGTGATGACTGGTATATTAGAGGTCGGTGGGCAATTTCAGGAGACGCAAGCTATCAAATGTTTTCAAATGGTTATTTAATCATTCTTGAAGACTACATCAATCCGGCAACGCTAAGAATCAATTCGAAACTTATTTTAACCGAAGTTCGGTAATCAAATCTTAGGGAATCGATTAAATTTCCCAACATTAAAAGTTTCATTATGTGAAGGTTAGCGCTTTCGTCCTTAAGCTCGTCATTATACTGAACCGAACCGAATCGTTTTTCTTTGTGGACTTCGGTTCGGTTCAGCATTTTCGAAAGTAAACACAAAAAAATCTGGTTGGTAAAATTAACTACGCTGACAGTAACTTTTCTTGTGCATTTGATTAGTGTTGCCTGTTAACTACACTAATAGTTAAATCCACCAAAGAAATTTTAAGTTTCACGTGTTTTTTTAGCACAATAAAATAATTGATGCAACTAATAACTGTTAGCTACAAATATTTGTACACATTTTTACTTATTGCAATAAGTTACGGTTACCACAGTAACTTTACCATAGAAATAGTAACTCTGACGTGATTTTATCATCTGATACTTGCGTTTTGCATCAATTAACTGTACTCATAGTAAATCTAAACTCAAAAATAGTTCAATTATACGAAACCTAAGTTGAATAGAAAAGAGGACTGACTATTTTTATGGTAAAACTTGTAATACTTTGTACACAGTAAGAAAAGTAATTGGTACAGTAATTGGAAAAACTTAGGTACAAATACCTAGGTACTTACCTAGATGCATATTTTGTGTACCTTTTACTTTACCTCGGTATTTCAGGTATCGGGTATCAGGGACCTGTTTGTGGTTTCAACTAGACGTCCGGTAAACATTCCGTGTTCAAAAACTATACGATCTATGCTAGATAAGAGGCAGGCGGACTATCAGCCGTCACTTTCGCAAACATTTTGCGATTTTAAGACAAATTTTTTATTAAAAAACGGTTTTTAATCGCAAAATATTTACACAAGTGAAAATGGGAGCACGACTGTATAAGAAAACGAAAAATAAAGTCGGTCAATCCCGACTGTACCATACTCTGTACTCAGTACTGCGCTGCGGCAGAAAACTTTTACTTGTTCATAACTCGACCAATAGATGGCGCCACTACTATAACCATATAATATTAACAATGGCCGAGTTTAAGGCCGCTAACATTGAAAACAAAAAAGTTTTTCTCACTAAGACCCATTTTTTGACCGATGGTTCCTATGGCAGCTATAAGATATAGTCATCCGATCCGGTCGGTTCCGACATATTAGCAGCGTGCTTCAAAAAGAAGACTCTGTGCAAAATTTCAGCTCGTTAGCTTTAAAACTGATAGACTAGTTTGCGTAGAAACAGACGGACAGACAGACAGACGGACAGACAGACAGACGGACAGACAGACAGACAGACGGACGGACAAAGCTCAATCGACTCAGCTCGTCGCCCTGATCAAGAATATATATAGTTTATGGGGTCGGAAATGAATATTTCTATGCGTTGCAAACTTCTGGGCAAAATTATAATACCCTTTGCAAGGGTATAAAAATGCAACACTGCGTATGAGTGATAAACACATTTCTTTGAATATTCGCTCGCCAATTAAATCTAAATTTTTAAGAGTATGAATACAAAAATTTGCTTACAATGGAGGTACAGTCTAGAGTCCACGTATTGACTAACAAAAAATCCGTGTCGGATTCTTCAATAAATTCAATGGTCATTAAATTCATATGCCCAAACCGCTAGCAAAAGAAGGAATGGTTCTGTGCAGTCGTTCACACAGTTTCTGGGCCACCGGTTCGGTTCATTAAATGGTTTTTGGAGCTAACTGGAACGCGGCTTCGGTTCTACTGCTATCCATTATACATATATTCTTATGCTGAATCGAACGAAATGAATACATACCGTGCTCCTTACCAACGTTAAGTATGGTACAAGAAAAAGCCGAGAATATCGTCCCGTAGAGGAAATAGAATACTCACTCAAATCAATTAGCAACTTCCAAGAAAGATATGCATTCTGATGACTGGCATATTAGAGGTCGGTGGGCAATTTTAGTAGACGTAAGCTATGAAATGTTTTTAAATGGTTATTAAATCATTCTTAAAGACTACATCAATCCGGCAACGCTAAGAATCAATTCGAAACTTATTTTAACCGAAGTTCGGTAATCAAATCTTAGGGAATCGATTAAATTTCCCAACATTAAAAGTTTCATTATGTGAAGGTTAGCGCTTTCGTCCTTAAGCTCGTCATTATACTGAACCGAACCGAATCGTTTTTCTTTGTGGACTTCGGTTCGGTTCAGCATTTTCGAAAGTAAACACAAAAAAATCTGGTTGGTAAAATTAACTACGCTGACAGTAACTTTTCTTGTGCATTTGATTAGTGTTGCCTGTTAACTACACTAATAGTTAAATCCACCAAAGAAATTTTAAGTTTCACGTGTTTTTTTAGCACAATAAAATAATTGATGCAACTAATAACTGTTAGCTACAAATATTTGTACACATTTTTACTTATTGCAATAAGTTACGGTTACCACAGTAACTTTACCATAGAAATAGTAACTCTGACGTGATTTTATCATCTGATACTTGCGTTTTGCATCAATTAACTGTACTCATAGTAAATCTAAACTCAAAAATAGTTCAATTATACGAAACCTAAGTTGAATAGAAAAGAGGACTGACTATTTTTATGGTAAAACTTGTAATACTTTGTACACAGTAAGAAAAGTAATTGGTACAGTAATTGGAAAAACTTAGGTACAAATACCTAGGTACTTACCTAGATGCATATTTTGTGTACCTTTTACTTTACCTCGGTATTTCAGGTATCGGGTATCAGGGACCTGTTTGTGGTTTCAACTAGACGTCCGGTAAACATTCCGTGTTCAAAAACTATACGATCTATGCTAGATAAGAGGCAGGCGGACTATCAGCCGTCACTTTCGCAAACATTTTGCGATTTTAAGACAAATTTTGTACTGAAAAACGGTTTTTAAAATCAAAATTTTTCCACAAGTGAAAATGGGAGCACGACTGTGTAAGAAAACGAAAAAGAAAGTCGGTCAAGCCTGACTGTATCATATTCTGTACTCAGTACTGCGCTGCGGCAGCAAACTATCATTTGGTCACAGATTGACCAACACCAATACTACTTGATTTTTAAAACTGACCAGTAGATGGCGCCACTACTTTAACCACTGGTACAGACTTTTGGTCACAACTTGAGTATCGTTCATCCGATCTTTATCATTCCTTCAGCAAGTCGATAAATCTTGATTACTAAATATCTCTAGAAGGTACAAACCTTCTATCTACAAAACTGTGGGAGACATAACGTTTTTTCCAAATTGAGACACAATTAGACAGACGGACATGCCTATATCGACTCGGCTGTTGATGCTGATCAAGAATATATTATATATACTTTATAGGGTCGGAAATGATTCCTTCTCCCTGCTATATACTTTGGCGCAAACTTAATATATTCTGTGTACCGTTGGTACAGAGTATAAAAATATCGCCGGGGTATTTTTCAAACTACTCGTTTTATATGTACGACTGCCGATATCTGGAGTTGCAATAACAAAACTTACTTTAGTGTAACCGTCCACTATATAGATAGCAATCTACATCGTAATTCTCTCGTGCTCGCATATAAGCGTGTGCGATTTTCCAAACACATGAAATAACTGCTACTATATTAACTGAAGTTCATAGCAAATACAGACTTAGAGATATCCAAATGTTACGGAAACATTTACAGAAAATGTTTCCAAATTCTGACAAGCTTTTAAAGTGTACAGTTTTGAAACGCTTGAAGTCTGAGTTTTAATAAGAGTCTGATTTACAGGTAATGAAGCGGGTTAGTTCAGCTGATGCTGAAATTATTTTTCGAAGGCGCTTTGGATGCGCATCACATACTTTGAACTTAGCTGTTACGAAAGATGCTGAACAGGCTCTAACAAACACATTATTCAAGCGGTTGTACAATTCTTCCTTAGCGAAAGTAACGGCAACTTGGAATGCTGTTAGCAGATCCAGAAGAGCAGCAGATAAAGTTGAGAACAGTAGCTGCATAAGATAGAACAGTTTTTATGACAGTATTCAACCAACTTTAGATCTTATAGACAATTTAAAAAGTGTTTGTACTATTTTGAAAAACCATTACTTACAAATACAGAAATTGATTTTTTACATGAACCGAATAATGTTAATTGCATTTTCGGTAAGTCTTTTAATCTTTAATTTAGTTTCATTATTCGGCTCTAGCCCAGCGCTACAAGATGATTCTTTTTTTATAGATTGGCTTATAAGATTGGCTTGTTAGGGAAAATTTGGAAACTGCTGTCAATGAGAGCTCAAATACATTTTGAAGACTTTTAAGATACCAGTAGTAGAAGATTGAATGAAACTGAAAATTGTTTTTAAAATTTTAATATTGAATTGGAAGTCTTAACTTATCTTGCCGATTATAGCAAATCTTTTAAGTCTATGATGAACCATGCTTTTTAATTTAAAAGTACTTTTTTTGTACCTTTACCTTTACCTAGGTACTGTTAATTCCAGATACCTTTTACTCTACCTAGGTATATTTTTTGACATTTACCTTGTACCTTACCAAGGTAAGAAAATTGGGTACCTTTCCAAACACTGGGTATATATTTTTAATTTTGTGGGTTGGTGCATTTCTCAACAAAATTTTCTCGAAACCACGTTTTTCAAAATGGCAAAATTCAGTCAAAACTACAAACGACGCAGAATTTTCGTCATTCTAGTCAGAATCTACAACTTTTAGACACACAGATTTTAAGTATTTTTTTTTAAGCTAAACTACAAAACAATTTTTAAAAAAAATTTTCATTATCAAAGTGCAACCATTTTGTCAAACATTAACTTTTTTCCAAATCTGAGATTCAGACAAGAATTACATCGATACTAAACAAAGAATCTTTTTTCCTTTTTGCTTTCAGATAACGGAGTGTCCCCGAATCACGGCAGCCATTTGCGAACTTTTTTTCATACCAATTTTCGCAGGCCAGAAACTTTACAGCAGACGTCACAATTCCAAAAAAAAAATGTATTTTTTATTCATACATTAACTTTCATATAAAAAAAATAGAGGAAAGCTAACTTCGGCTCGACCGAAGTTTATATACCCTTGCAGCTTGATGGCGCTACTACTTTGAACATTTGCTTGACAGTTTGTTATAAGGCATACTGACCGAACTCCTCAAAATTGTGTGGAAACTGATCAAATTCACAACTGGAAGGTATAAATAACAAAAAAGTTTTTCTCACTAGAACATCTTTTTCGACCGATATGGCAGCTATATGCTATAGTCATCCGATTTGGATCATTAATGGTAGAATTGTGTAGTAGCATATAATGTTGACCAGTAACAAGTTAAGGACCGATAACATTGGAAATAAAAAAGTTTTTCGTACGAACTTTTTTTCAGATCTATCTTTTGTATGGCAGCTATTCTATATAATTGTCCGATTTTCATCATACTTGGTGGAATTATGTAAAAGAAATAGAGAACTAATAAATACTTGGTTTGGGGGCTTATGCATTGAAACAAAAAAGTTTTTCCAACTAAAACTACTTTTTCGACCGATAGTTCCTATAGCAGCTATATGATATAGTCATCCGATCCGGCCGGTTCCGACAAATGTGCAGCGTCTTTGTACCAAAAGACTTCGTGCAATGATTGGTTAAGATAGCTTTAAAACAGACGAACAGACGGACGGAAAGACATGGCTATATCAACTCAGCTCGTCATGCTGACCAAGAATATATATACTTTGTGTGGTCGGAGATGCTACCTTTAATTTTAATATACTCTCTACAAGGGTATCAAAATATCATTTCCTTTTCTTTCTGTAAATTTGTTATAAAATTATCTAAACATAGCACGCGCAACTTTTACTATCCCCTTAAATGAAAAATAACTTTTAGCTCCAATTTCGGCAGAGCGTTTTCAAAGCGAATGCAACGTTAATACAGAACTTATAGCAGCTAACGTAACTGTTTTTATATTTAAATTCACAAAACTGAACATTGTTGTTAGCCTCCATGGCTTCCGAAAGATAGAAAAAAGAATTTAATCATCCATCGAGAAGAACACTTCTTTCAGTAATATTCCTTTGCATAACCGTTTCCGTTACAGCTAAAAACACCCATTGCTCTAAGCTGTTGCCTATAGTGTAACAGTAATTCGTTGCGTTTTGATCTAGAATCCCTGAGAATTTTTTCGACTACACAACTTGCTCTGCTAAAAAAAGAGTCTTAGAAATTTATCTACTAGCCATACCAAATTACCATTCCTGGCATATTTGTGTGACAATTTTCCAAGCCAATTCCACCCAAAAAAGAATAAAACCAGTTGCATATTTCTAGGCACCGAATGAGAGCAGGAGGAAAGAAAAGTATGTAAACGAAATGGACAAAAATTTGCGTTGTGCATGCTTGGAGCGCCTAACAACAGAGTTATGCGTTTGGTGGAAAGTTTTTGTGCCGCACATGTTTGCCATACTTTTCTTATCTGCCATCGAACAGGGAGCAGGGAAGGGAGTGCATTAGGGAGCAAGCACAAAGGCAGAGTGGAAGTCTCAAAAGTTGTAAGTGCATTTCGCATAAATGGAAAATTGTGCAATTTATCGATGGCGCACACAAAGAGAACTCGAATAACTTTATGCAATTGAAAAGATAAATATTTTGGTATAAGGGTCAACTTGGTTAACTCAACTTCTTCCCCACAAATGAGGCGCAACAAATTTGATTTGCCAAGCCCCAGCATAACAGTCCAAGGACAACCATTTAAGGCATCATCATAAAAGAATATCAACAAAAACCCCACAACAATAAAACATTCAGCAGCGAACAGAAGCAGCCAAGTGAGCAATTTCCAGCATTGTCCAAATGACATCAATAAAATATTTAAAGGAACTCGAGGGGAAGTACGCCCCACTTGACTGGCGCCTCGGCAAACGAGCTTAACGGGATAAACAGCAATGGAGAATGTGGATGAGAACTCACTTGAAGTGGAACCAGCTGAATCCCTGCCAGCTTCTCGTCTCGTTTTCAACTTGACTTTGAAGTGGAAACGCTGGAATTTGAATTCAATCGCTATTGCAATACCCGCCCACCTCCTCAGACCACCCTTAACTGGCTTTTTATTTGCGGCTTCCTCGAGTTATTTGTTGTTATTGGCAAAGGAAGCGGCTTAGACTTGTTAGCAGCATCTTTCCACTGTTTACGGGTCTTAGACTATACAATGAGTGGGGGAAACGGAACGTAAGTTTGTTTTGCCATTGCCTTGATCCGCTCAAGAAATCGCGTCGTGCAATCAGAGGAAGAGAAAGGCACTCTAGATGGGTTGTTTCAGATAGCACAGCAATCGAGCTGGGATGCCATTTAAATTGTGCCCAGTTGCCTGGGTTTTTATTTCACTTTTGATTTCTCATAATTTCTGCATTCCTCAATTCTGGGTTTTCTTTCTTCTTTTTTGAATTTTTGCATATTCCAATCAAGCAATCGAAATTCACGATTTCCCAGCGGCCATCAATTTGCAGGCTAGGTTTCCACTTTGTTTTATTTTTTGTGATTGAGATTTCATTTCTCCCTCCAAGTTATTTGATCTCTGCTTTAAAATTGGCATTAAGCCTGCTTTTCTTTTTCAAGGATTTTTATGCCTGTCAAGAACAACGCCTTCGTCGCGACTGAGGATTAGAGCAGCCTGAGGACAATGATAAATGACTCTTCATCTAGTCGAGGACTGTTGCTTCGCCGCAACAAATTTGCATTTAATTTTAAAGAGTCGGCAACTCCTAATACTCCGCAGCTAGTCAATAAAATAACAAATTAACATTTTGGCCCAAGGGCCATTGCCATAATGAGTTGGCGCCCTCAATGGGTTACCATCAATGGTCTTTGAAGTTGAAGTCGAGTGGTCCTGCCCACAGGAATGGGAATTATATGGGACAAGTGAAGGTCGTAAATAATTCGGATATTCATTTAATAGACCATAAAAATGAAACTAAATATTTCCGCTCATTAAATGGTGGAAAAGTGTCCTCTAAATGATTTTATATTAAAATTTGTCAATTTGTTTATATTTTGTTGAGTAAATGAGGGTAAATTGATACATTGAGACATTGAGAAAAAGTACCCTGAGGAAGGTGAAGCTAAATAAAGCGCCTGGGGAAGATCGAGTCCGCTATGAATGAATACCCCGGACTATGCTAGATCTCGGATATCAATGAAAAAAGAGCAGTAAAGGAGAGCTTTAATAACAGAATAGTCTTCCCAACATTCAAAAAGATGATACAGTTAACTACCGTGGAATTTCATTCATAAACTGCATTGTTCCATCTTTACTCGGATAAAACGAAAATTCTTCCAATAAGAGAAAATAGAGGCCGGTTCTAGAAGAAATCTGGAGTTAAATCTTTTGCATACTTCGGAGTTACAATCACGTCCAACATGTCATTTAAAACTCTTTTAAAACTGAAACTTCGTGATGCTACCAAAGCTCTCAACTTGTACTAGCCACTGCCCTGCTCTATACCCAAACGCTTGGTTTACATTTCTCCTACGTGAGATAGATTTTTCAAATGCCTGAAACCCGCGCAGCTGCTGTTGTTGCCAAATCACTGCTGTTGATTCGATCCCAGTGCTTTGAATCATGGAGAACTCTTGCAGAACAACATAATGTAAATTTGGAGTTGAATAATCCGAATATGTGGGAGAGATCTCATCGACTAATTTTGGAAGGAACCGTTCAAAAATCTCACTCTTATTTTATGCAGCAAGCTAGGAGCAGCTCGACAAGAATACCGTACAGACAACTAAGCTACTCATTGGGGGAGAATCACTATTTTCACGACAAAAACAGTCTCAGCATAATATCATTTGTATTCAAAGCTAGATGTGAAATGCTGAACCTACTTTCCCGCCCATATGTCAACGACACGGAAGTCATCTGCGCCCTGTGCAATGTAAACGCTAAAGAAGACACGTTTCACTTTATTGCAGTTTGCCTAATTGTTCAGGAAATTAGAAGGGTATATTGGCAGCAAGGAGAATTAAGCCAAAAAAGAAGACTATCGGAATTGACAAGGTTATAAACAATCAAACGGTCCATGCGGGCGATAAATCTATTTAATTGAGGTAAAACAGCAAAAAGCGGTTTTTGGCTCATAACTTCAGACACCCCCAGTGTTAGTAAAAACCAAGTATGAGGAAATGCTATACTCGACCTACTCTATGCTAGGTCATTTCGAAAGTATATTTTGGCTGTAACACTGTGTAATGTATCCAACTTCTGTAAAGCTTTTAAAGTATATAGTTTTGAAGGAAACTTTATGCCAGACTTCGTAAAAAATTCTGAGTTAAAGGTATTAGAGCTGGGGAGATTAACTAATATTGAAATAATTTTGCCAAGTCACTTTAGATGATTATAGATTCTGGACAGGCTCTACTAAACACATCATTCAAGCGGTTGTAAAAATTTTCTTAAGCGAAAGCAACGGCAATTTGGAATGCTAGTTCAAAGTAACAGCAGATGAAGTTGAGAAAATTTGTAAACTTGAGTTAATAGATCCTTGCGCCACAAGATAAAACAGATTTCATGGCAGTATTCAGCATATTTTGCAACTAAAACACTATTGAAAAAGTGTTTATCCAACTTTAGAAAAACGTGGCGTACCAGTAGTATGTGTGGCTACTGGTGAGGGAGGTTGTGGGTTCGATCCCGCCTCGGACCATCTAATAAAAATTTTTTTTTCTTTCTTTAGAGAAAAGCTTTTACACACCCGATCACCTTCACCAGCTACTGGCGCCAGCTGTGAAGTAACTAGCCATGAAAATGCTTAAATTCTCTAACTATTGCCGTTCGGATTCGGCGTTAAACTGTAGGTCCCTTTCTCTTGTACGAAAAATTTTAAGCACACACGCCAAGAGATTGAGAGAAGCTTGGCCCTGGCCCTCCAAGAGGTGCTGTTTCAGAAAATTTTAGATTAGATTTTTAGATTATTTGCAAAAACAGAAATTGTGCATGAATTGAATAATATTACTGACATTTTTGCTAAGGCTATTGATCTTTTGGAGGGGAATCCCGTTGATCGAACTTGAACATGAGACTCGACCACGATCCTAGCGTTGCGTTACATATCATAACTCAGAATCATAAAATATGTCATTTGTAACATTAAATTTAATTTCGGTTGCTTTCAAGGATTAGACAAAACACTTGAAAAGGTCGACCGGTTCCCACCACTTAACTAAAAATATCAATAACATACGTCATAAATTATCCTGCTCAGAGCGCCAATACTGCGTACACACTGTTCGTTTGTGGAACCAATTACCCCCTCAATTAAAGGTAGTTAGTAGCGCAGCGCAATTTAGGGACAAGCATAGACAGATCTTATTGTTAAACAATTAATTAATTAATATATAAAAATTTTAAAATTTTTCGATTCGCCTATAGCAGATGTAGTAATAATGTAACTTTAGATTTAATTAGGTTAATACTCTCTTTTCCATGTTTGTGTTTTTCTCTCTAGTGACTCGTGCATTAATTTATAAGGTTTCCCTTGTCGCACTAAAATATAACAATAAATAATAAATAATAATATGCACCGTGTGAGGCCAATTGTATTCCTCACACAAATGCATTTTTATATTTATACACACGAAGCTATCTTACAAATACTGCCTTAGTTAAGTTAGAAGATAAGGGATGATAAATTCTAAATAAAAGGTACCTCGCTCACACTGAGCAGGGCAGTAAAATTGAAATCATACAAGCGTGCTCATTGAAAGTGTATAAGTCTATACACACCATGTTATTTCAGATTTTGGCTGCCTACATTACTTCATGTAATACATTAAGATGCTCTTAAAAAAGGAGTTTTAAATCGTGTTTTAAAGAAATTACGAAAAATTAGAAAACTGTTGTCAATCAGAGTTCAAATACAAAGAATTCTGAAGACTTCTACGATACCAGTACTGAAAGATTGGATGAAACTGTAAACTGTTATGTAAATTCTAGTATTGAAATGGAAGTCTTAACATATGTTGCCGATAATAGCAGATCTTTTGAATAAATATTTAAGTTTAAAGATATTTATAATGTAGAAATTTGAGTATTGCCGGCTCTAGGTCAAGTGAAACACACAAAAATGTATGATGTTTTCCAATATATTTTCGGTTGATATTTATAATGTTTTTTACAATGTGGTGGGCAAATATTTACAGCAAAAGAAAAACATACTTTTCACCTATTATTCGAAATTCTTCCCATGTTGAAAATGAGAGATAGTCAGGGGTGCCACACAATTCACTAGCGATTTGGCTTCCAGCGATTTTTCAAATCGCGCGTAAATTTTCGCCATGCCACAGAACTTCGAGTGATTTCATTTTTTAAGCTTGTACACAAACCCTTTCGAGCTTGACTGCGTAGGGTAGACAGCCCGCAAGGGCAAATTAGATTAATCCTTTTCATGCGATATTATTCATATTTTTAAGGCTAGTTCTTTTTTAAACAAAATAATTTTAATTTTCTTTAACGGAGTTGAATGTTTTTTAATTCAAACAGCAAAAATTGTAATTTGCCGCCCGCCAAATTAAAAATGAAACCTTGCAACGCTAGCTGCTGTATGGTGACACGAGTACGGCAAACGAAAAGGTAAACAAAACGATATACCCTGGCAAAATTCTGTAGGTAATGCTCCTGCTGCTTGAAAAGTATCATGGGCCCAGCTTTATTTAATTGAAGCAATCGGAGGAAAGGTTGGCCAAATTCATGGTCAGTTTGTTGGCTAAGTCCTTATGCTCCTTCATAAGAGCCAAGAAAATTTCGCTCTGTACATCTGGTCGTTGCTTTCCCTATTATAATTTATTGAAATTATATACAATTCGGAAGAATAATAAAATTAACTAATATTTGAGCGGCTTCTCGTCATTAATTTGGTTTTAGCGTTGCCACTTTTTTGAACTCAGACTGGCAGAAATCGATTTACAAATTGCAAAATAAATAAGCAAAAGATCAACGCAAAAGTTATTGCTAATCAATCTAATTTTTTATCTTTATTTCAGCACAAAAATCGTTTTTTTATGCACCTTAAAACTTAATTCGATTAAGTTTGAAATTCAAATGTTCAAAGGTGGCACCACTGAATGACAAATTTAACTAGCGATTAATAAAAATGCTAATTTAATAAACTTAAAATGCTAATTTTAATTTAATTTTTATGATGTAGATTATTTACAAATTAAACATCCTTTATGAATCAATAAGTATTATTTTATTCAATGCATTTTGGGGGCTTATTTAAGCGAATCGCCGGCTCAAAGGTGCACGATTTTCAAACTCGAAAACAGGCTCTGTTGCAGGGCGAAATCAAATTCGCGCGAATTTCGAACGGAAGTGATTTCAGTGGTATATGTTAGAAACATTTTTTTAAATATTTTTGATATTTGGTGACCGGCAAAAGGTCGAAAGTCACGATAAAATAGATAAGCTAATACCCACCCAACATAAAACAGATCGTATAACAATAAATATTACACATTTGCTGCAGCTTACAATAGTGGATGGAAAAGTTTGTAATGCACTTTCCCAAACTTCGTCAGCCAAATGTTATATATGTAATGCTAAGCCTACAAAAATGAATAACATCAAAACATGTTTACAAAAAACAGTTCATAAAGATCGGTATGAATTCGGTTTATCTCCTCTGCATGCATATATTCGCTTTTTTGAATATTTCATACATATGGCTTATCGACTTCCAATTAAACAATGGCAAATAAGAACATGAGAAGGAAAAAAGAAAGTTCAGGAGAGAAAATTTTACATCCAACAAGAATTTCGCAAGAAAGTGGACCTTATTGTAGACAAGCCCAAAACAGGGGGAAGCGGATCTTCTAATGATGGAAATACAGCCTGAGAATTTTTTAAAAACAGTCAACCTACTGCCGAAATAACAGGTCTGGATCGGAACTTCATTGATAGATGTGAAACAATACTGCTAAAAAATTTAGGAAGTACGCACTTAATTCTGCTGAGGAACTCATCAAGCAATACTCGTGGTACTATCTCCCAGCTACAGTACATAAAGTATTAATTCACGGGCCTGATATATTTGAGAACGCTTTAGTGTCAATTGGAGCTCTCTCGGAAGAAGCTGCTGAGTCAAAGAATAAAGACATAAAAAAATTTAGAAGCCAGCACACACGTAAAGTTTCTCGTGTTTTAACCAATTCAGATTTATTCAATAGATTATTATTAAGTTCTGACCCTTATATATCAGGGCAAAGAAAATTAATAAGCAAAAATTCAGTTTTTCTGAAATCAGTTTTCGATTTATTAGAGTAAAATTTTATAGTTTGTATTAACATTTTTCTTATTTGCATCGACTTATTTTCTGTTCCATAACTATTATTATTTTTATGATAAGTATCTTTATGTGTTAAATATACTTTGTTTCTTGTAAAATTAAAATAATTTTGATATATGTTCTATTCATTTTTATGATGTATGCACGTAGGATGGGGAGATAAACGTCGTTAACGGTGCCTATTTGATAAATATACTATATTTACATTATTATAGAACTATAAAAAAATTTTCAAGTCGAAATCTCTACTGTAAGTATTTTTGGCCTCCTTCTCCACGAATGACCGACCACTGTGCAACGTCTGATCTTAAAAATACCTGTAATGAATTAAGGTTGCTTTGTTATTAAAATGAAAAAACCATGTTTTTAAATTTAAAAGTACCTTGACCTAGGTACTGGAAATTCCGGATACCTTTTACTAGGGTTGTCGGATATTTCAAAAATATCTATATCGACATTTTTGACGATATAGAAAAAGTATCATTTCGATATAAATATTTTGGTGTAAAAAATATCGATTGTATCGATATTTTCCATATTTTTCAATAATAACCCGAATCTTAACAATGAACAAGTCTGTAGAGGTAAATGAGGCATCATTTGAGGCGTAATATGAACTACATTCTGACTGCGTTTATAAACAATAAAGATTTAATGTATATATAATGTGCTCATCGGTCATTCGGTTTCATAAACCACACTTTTTATAGCCGCAGCTCCCATCGCATCGCACTCCACTTTTCTGATGTCTGATTTGGTTGATTTTTTGTCTAAAAATTCGAAGTTTTTAAATATATTTATAATTGATTTACATTAGAGCTTCCGAAGATTAATGTCCTAGCCTGTTTATGCCTTATTTATAGACTTACAAACTTATGAATATACAAGCATGCACAATGTGCATTGCTCATATTTATGTACAATACCAGTAATTTTAATGTGCATCACGATATAAATATCCACAATTTAAAAAATGCCAATTCCACACACAAAAGAACACAATTCCCAGAATCCAAAATCATTCTTAATTACATTTACCTTTTATAAAAATGAGCTGCATTTCAGCCAAGCATCTCCATGCTTTGCTTTTAAGTACGTCTTTATATTTGTTGAGTTGCCACTGGACTTTACAACTTTATTGCACAGTTTGCACTGCAAAATCTGTGCATCAACTTTAATAAAACTACTTTTATACATTTTGCTTTACATGTCAAGAGCACAAGAAACATTTATTCGCAACAGTGTGACCTAAGCTAAAACAAAAATATCGCCGAAGAATATCACCAAAATATATTCGATTTCCGACATATCGCCTCGGAAAAATATGCGATAATGCTATTTGTCATTTTGAGCAAAAATATCGAAATTGCGATATATCGATAACATTTTCGACATCCCTACCTTTTACCTTACCTAGGTATATTTTTTGACATTTACCTTGTACCTTACCTAGGTAAGAAAATTGGGTACCTTTCCAATCACCGCATATAGGCATTAGGCTGCCTTCACACTGCTTGATAAATGAGAATCAAGTAGGCCTGCACTTACCCATGAAATTATATGAGTATGACAAGCCATTCAAATTTAAAACAACAAAACGCAGGACTACAAGACTATCGTGTCTTAAAAATTATTTCAAGTGGTGATTATTATCAGGACTCAAACACAAAAAATTTTTCGGAACCTCCGGTTTGCAGGTTCGAACCAAAATTTACAAGCGATTAAGGTTCGGAAATTTGAGGTTCGAGGTTTTTGGACTTTGGTTTTGGTTCGAAAGATGGTTCGTTTGCTATATCTGGTGGGAAAAATAGCTAAATTGGCAACGCTGCGTGTGGCACACACTTCTGATTGTGTGAATGTAAGTACTTTTGTTGCTGGACAATTCGGCTGACATGTTTCAGCAGTAGCATGCACCGAGTTGGTCAGATTGGCGCATATGTATATGTATAAGATGAAAAATAAAACTTTCAATACATTGTGCAGTGTACATAGGTATTCACATTGAATTTGTAGTATATTACAAATAAATATCTCTGACTGGAAGTATTGTGGTCTATGTGTATGAAATATAAATTACGCATACGTATGAATGTATACATATGTAAATAGGAAGGCAAAGAAGTACGACATACAATAGCACGCTCTGATTCTTCACGTATTTAAATTGTTTTTTTATATATGTACATACATATATGTATGAATGTATGTTAATAACCATTGGAAGTGCGAAAAGGAGAAAACAAATCGAAGACACTTTATTTCTGTTTTTTTTTTTAACCGAACCAAATGCTTGGGTTCTGAGCGAGTTCGGGTTCATCTATTTTCGTCCTCGTGGTTCAGTTCACAGTAAAAAAAAGGCGGAATTCCGGGTTCGAACCGGTTCGGTTCCAAACCGGTTTGCAGCCCTGACTTTGATGCTGTTTGGTTTTTTAGTGTAAAGTTTTTGACACCTCACGAGTGATTTGTAAAATGTGGCAACGCCAAAAATGCTCAGTAAGGTTTGCCATTTCACCATGAATAGACTAACAAACAGCGCTTGCAAATCAATAAAATTTTGTTGTTAAAATTTCCACTTTTCCACAGAAATACACTTTTTTATCGATAAATTGCCTTCAGCGATGAAGCTAATTTTTGGTTCAATGGGCACGTCAACAAACAGATTTGTCGAATTTGGTCTGAAGAGCAGCCAGAGGCAGTTTAAGAGCTACCAATGCAACTTGAAAAATGCACTGTTTGGTGCGGTTTGTGGGCCGGCGGCATCATGGGATCGTACTTTTTCAAAAATAATGAAAATCGCAACGTTACAGTCAATGGTGGAAAGTACCGCGCGATGATAACCGACTTTTTTCGAAATCGCTAACCTTTTGAGTGAGATTTTCAAGTGTTTTAAAACGTGGGCATAGGATAGCTGTGACAAAAACACTCATCGGAATCAATTTAAGCCAAATTTTTGTTACTCCTTTAGGAATATTAAAATTTTTGTTCGCTCCATACCACATGTGAAATATATCAATGCAAAGCCCACATACATATCTGCCTCATTCCCCACTTTTCTCATCGCAAAATAAAGAACGTGACGCTTGCCTATACACTTTATGGCAAATCGAATAAGGGGGAATCCCACCACCCAAAAGCGAATATTTCAAGACAAGCGCAAAACACGCGCACCAAATTTTTGTTTCTTATCTGTAATGATAGATGCCACGCCTACGAGCGACAACAATTTACAATAAATGGAGTTAAAAGTTACAATTCAAACGCTCGAAACGAAAAGCGAAAGAGTGTGAGGGACGTGGGCGTGCCATGTGCTCGATGTTATTGTTGCTATTTTAAACGTGCGATAAGCCGACGCAATTTAATAGCAAAAATAACAATAAAATACGAGACAAGACAGACAGCAGCAGGCGCAGGCCGCAGGAACCGGAGCAGAAGCAGCCTGTCTGCCTGGGCAAACAGTCGAAAAATAAATGCGTGAGCCTTGGGGGCAAGGACGAACAAAAGTGTGCCGCCAATGTTGTCGACATTTTGAGCATATGTAAATATTTGCATAACAGGCGACAGCCACCAACAAAAAAATCTTTGCGTCAGACTAATGTGGGCATAATAGCTTTCGATTATCGAGAGGGTGGAACAAGTAAAGCTTAAAGTAAAGCCAGTTAAAGAGTCATTTTAGTGGAAAGAGAAAACAGACACAGAATCACAATGAAGCGGCAAGTGAGAAAAAAAAAACATAAGGAACTCGGTAATAAATATGTTTTTGTATACTTAAGTTTAAGAGAGTTTTAGATTCTAAATTTTAGAATTTTTTTAGTTTAAGTGGTTAATATTTTTTTATTCTATTTATTTAATAATTTCGTTTCCAACTTGAAGTAGTTTTTAAATTTTTTGCTCGTTCGTCTACGACTTCGACCCCAGTAATTCCGATTTTTAAACTCAACCCGGGATTGATCTCCGTAAAGCCCCCCTAACTATGTTACTGGTATGTTGAGACTAATTCATCCTTGGAATAAGTTTGCATTAGACACAACCAAACAACAATTAAACAAGTAAGAGTGTACCCTGTACACTTGAGACACAAGCACATACACAAACGCGCCCTTGCTTCCTGCAGTAGGAACATAGTATAACATTGATATGTTTGCTCGGCTCTTATTGTGCTTTTCAGAATAGGCGAGGACAATATATATAAAATCACGAGGTTCTAACTCAAAAATTGTGACTGACAGTTTTTTGCTGTTAAAAGGGTGAGAAAGGGAAATTTCCCAAAACTGAAACCAACCAGATCTGGGAGCGGTATACACCTACACAGAGGGAAAAAACCGAGACCATTGGACTGAAGATGAGCACAAATGTTACTGAAAACAAGAACGGAAAGCTAAATTCGTCTGTGCCGAAGTCTTAATACACTTGAACGAGAAGGCCAAGCTAACTTCGTCTGTGCCGAAGTTTATATACCCTTGCAAATGCAAATGTCACAGTTTAAGAACGCATACATAAAAATCAAAAAATTTTGTAACTAAAACCTATTTTCCGACAGATAAACATCTGAAAAAAGTTTTTCTCACTAAGACTCAATTTCCGACCGATCGGCCCTATGGCAGCCTTAAGATATAGTCATCCGATTTCTGCTCAATTTTGCGAATCTAGTTGAAAGCATATAAAATAAGTCATCAGCGAGTTTAAGGACGCTAACAAAACTAAACAAAAAATTTTTTTACCAAGACTCATGTTCGACCGATCGGTCCTATGGCAACCATAAGATATAGTCACCCGATGTCGATCAACTTTTTCAAATTAGTTTGAAAGCGTTTAATATTAATAATCACCGACCTTAAGAACGATATTCTTAAAAACAAAAAGGATTTTTTTCACTAAGACCCATTTTCCGACCGATCGGTCCTATGGCAGCTATAAGATATAGTGATCCGATCCGGTCGGTTCCGACATATTAGCAGCGTGCAGTAAAATGAAGGCTCTGTGAAAAAGAAGAAATGAAAAATCAGCTCGATAGCTTTAAAACTGAGAGACTAGTTTGCGTAGAAACAGACGGACGGACAGACAGACGGACAGACAGACGGACGGACAAAGCTCAATGAACTCAGCTCGTCCCCCTGATCAAGAATATATATAGTTTATGGGGTCGGAAATGAATATTTCTATGCGTTGCAAGCTTCTGGGCAAAATTATAATACCCTTTGCAAGGGTATAAAAAGCTCGCTCCATAGGTTACAGATTTCGACCAAACTTGGCAGATCAGTTTTAAAAAATATATAATTTTATTAATGACCGAGTTTAAGAGCGCTAGCATTGAAAACAAAAAAGTTTTTCTCACAAAAACCCATTTTTCGAACGATCGTTTCTATGGCAGCTACAAGAAGTAGTCATACGATCCGGGCGGTTCCGACATATTAGCAGCGTGCAGCTAAAAGCAGACACTGTGCAAAATTTAAATCGATAGCTTCAAAACTGAGGGACTAGTTCGCGTAGAAACAGACAGACGGACAGACGGACTGACAAAGCTCAATTATCTCAGCTTGTCATGTTGATCAAGAATATATATACTTTATGTGGTTGGAGATGATTCCTTCTATGCGTTGCAAACTCCTGGGCAAAATTATAATACACTTTTCAAGTGTATAAGAATGCATGAACGGTATTTCTCAGTTGTAGTACAATGTTCTCACACCTAGAACAATTTTTTGAGAACGCAAAAACTGAATTTGAGTTGATTTTCTTCCATTTTTAAGAACTTGATTTAAGTTTAAGTAAAATTGTTCCGTTTTCAAGAACATTTTAAATTCGCGTGCGAAAAGTAATTTGATTGATTTTGGATCGATCAGGTGTGGAGCGGATTTCTCACATTTTGAGGGTTTCTCGGCAGAATTGATATTGGGACATAACCTCTTTGGATTGGAAGAGAAGGGAGCCGGCGGCAACTAATATTTACAAGCGCTTGATAATAATGCTGCTGCTTCCCCCACCCATATTCCATAGGATCAAACATCAACGACCCACTTCTTTACCCGAATTGTTTCATTTAAGTCTTTTAGAAAAACACAGACAAATTTGTTCGGGCTTGACTGGAAGGTGAAACCGTTACCTTCTGCACGTAATGAACAATGTATGCGATGACGCGCTAGCTCATTCGGCCGTCACACACTATTGCAGTCCATAATACCATCATAAATATCTATTTTAATAAAAATTTACCGTGCGCATTTAAAGATATTCAATAATTAAGGTTTAGCTCCTTCTGGAGGGACCTTGCTGGTGCACGGGTTGATGTTCTGCTGCTGCGTCATAACGATGATTAGTGTGGCCAGGGATGCCACAATGTGTTTAGTAGTGGCGCCGTCTATTTGTCAGTTTTGAAATGGTAAGAGCGGTGGCGCCATTTATTGGTCAAGTTTTGACCAAAAGAAAGTTCGCTGCCGCAGCACAGCAGCAGCGCTGCTACTCCAGGTACAGAGTGTATTATAGTCGGGCTTGACCGAATTTCTTACATGTTTATACCCTGTACCAATTGAAAATGTATGTAACAGGGAGAAGGAAACATTTCCGCTCCTATTAAGTTTATATATTCTTGATCAGCATCAACAGCCGAGTCGATTTAGCCCTGTGTCTCTGTCTGTCCGAACGTCCGTCTGTATGAATGAGTCGATCTCAGAGACCATAAGAGATAGAGCCACGGGCTGTTGCATGTACCTGGTACACAGAGAGAAAAAACTGCTCAGAAAAAGGGTTGCCTTCAACTTAAAATAAGAACAAGATGTTGTCAAAATTCTTGACAGCAAATGTCCCTAAGAGATGTAACATGACTTCCAAAGAACCGCGATATGGAGTACCATTTTTAGACTCACTCACAAACCAATTCATTTAGGCCATAAACCAGACCTAAAAATAGACAGAACTGCGTTTTCACTTATATCAACGAAGCCTTGGTTCGCGGTTTATTGGCATTTTTGTACCAACAATTGCCTTAGAACAACATTGACCATTTAGGGTAATACCAGCTTCACCAAAATGATGTAATAAATTTAATGAGTAAAGTGCTTCATTACCAGCAGGAAAACATATCATATCATATAAATTCTTCAGTTCAAGCCATCTTAGCATATCGCGGTTTCTCCACCAAAGATAATTTTAATTGAAATTTTACTTTTTCTTGGTGGCAATGACGAATATTACTCATAAGATTAATTACATAATTTTGTGGAAGCCTGTGATACGCAAATGGTCAATGTTGCTCAGAGCCAATTGCTGCTACAAAATTGCCTATAGTCCGCGAACCAAAGCTTCCTTTGTGAATCTGAAAACACATTTCGGTCTATTTTTACGTCTGGCTCATAGTCCATATGGAGTGGTTCGTGGGTGAATATAAAATTGGTACTCAAATTCGCACTTTTTCGGCTGTCGAGTAACATCTCTTAGGGACATAGTCCATTATACCTTCATAAAAATCAATTTTAATAAAAATCTACCATGCGATTTTAGAGATATTCAAGAATGAAGGTTTAACTCCTTCTGGAGGTACCTTAACCAATTGTACGATTGAAGTGAAATTTTTATATTGCGTTCCCAATGATTCTGTCCATATTGGCTGAATTTTGCATATTTTTATCTTTATCATTAAAAACTAAGTTAAAATTGTTGTCGCTGTGTGTTGCAAGTACAAAAGTACCCATAAAACGCGAACCGAGGCTTTATTCGTAAAACTGGGTATGAGGTGATGCTTACAGAAGTCCCTTGTTAAAGAATTTGAGGGTCTAATGCCGGCGTTTTTTTAGTGTTGTACTGTGAAATATTTGACGAAATGAGAACTTTAGAAATTATAGATATTGCGATATAAAAAATTTGTGATTGATCTCTTAAAAATTGTGGGAATTATTCAAAATAGTTTATTGTGGGGGCGAGAGTGGCGTGGATCCTCCCAAACTAGGAGGATCGATAAATAATGCTAGTAACTATACATAAATAAGGTGCAAACAAAATTCTCC
Source organism: Lordiphosa magnipectinata (assembly GCA_037044535.1). Taxonomy (NCBI): domain Eukaryota; kingdom Metazoa; phylum Arthropoda; class Insecta; order Diptera; family Drosophilidae; genus Lordiphosa; species Lordiphosa magnipectinata. The sequence continues at coordinate 27,706 of JBAMBO010003357.1, forward strand.
TTCGATTGCGGAGAAGGCAATAAGCGTGACAAACATAATGAAATAAATTTGAGCTGCCTACATAAAACACAATATAAGAAGTCTACATTCCTAGTTTCAGGACCTAACTCTTGTTTGCTCATGCGGACAGTCGAAAATGGCTTTATGAGCTATTGCTTCTCCTGGCTGGGCCATACTGGCTGTTATATACCTTTACCAAAACGATCCACATTTTGTGGGTAATGGGAGTATCTCTGGGTTCTCACATTTAAAACTAAATACGGTTTCTTCATGATTTAGCAAACATGTTTCTGAAGAACATTGTTGCTGCTAAATCCTTAAATAAATACTGCATCATTGTTGCTTAAAACTTAACTAAAAATATTGTTGTTCGGATCTTAGGTCATCATTAAATTATCTTAGTAGTGCCACCTGACAACCGCTTAAAAGTCTTGAAAACTAACTTAAGTTCCTGAATAAAAAGCAAACAAGTTGAATGGCTGTCATCTTGAACCCGACTCCCCTCGTTGCCCCCTTCTCCTGTTTGCAGCTACGCTCAATTCACAAGTCGTCTATCTTTTCAGCATCTGCAGGAATTTCTCGGAGTCTTTTCAAATTGAATCAACACAAATTTCTTCTTTGGCCACAGTTTGTTCTGGCTTTTTATGCATAAATAAGTGACCGAAAGAGGAGACTTTCTTAAGTTGCGAGAACTTGACAAGCCACTTAATTACAAAATAATAAAGATTTTTGTGTGTTTTCCGTCTGTCGACTGACGCCCTCATTAACACAATTTCCACCTCTGCACAAAAAGTTAGTTTAATTTCCAAATCGGTCTCATCGTTGCTGTCCATAATGACCTGGTTACTTTTGTTCCCAGAACGGGCGACCGACTGCTGCTGCCCATCCCCCTGTTGCGATGTTAATTTCAATTTTGGAAAGTCGAGGGCTTGTGGGAGTTTGGGTCAGTTTGGCGATTTGATTATTAATTGAAATTATGTTTGCCGCAGCAACGCGCATTGAATTTCTGACAGTTTTGTGGCAGGGCACGAGCCTGTCCCTAATGCCCCAATGGCACCAATTAATTTCGACCAATATACTGGGAGCACTTGAGAGAGACTGAGAAAGTGCTGGAAGGAATTACATGAACATTTTTTTGTTGCAATGCATCTTTTATGACGAGTAGTTAAGGTTACAGCTAGTAGTACACACTCAGAAAAAAGCGACCGGCAAAGTTCTAGATCGATCGGGATAGAATTTATACAGTTTTGTACTTAAAATTCAAGTATGTTTTGTTCTTGGACGTACTTAAATTCAGTTCGAAACATTCTAGAATCGAAAAACGGCTGTTAATATTATTAAAATGAGAACAAAAGTTCTTGAATCAAGAACACTTCGTACTTACAGTTAGCCAATAAATTTAAGAAAGGATCGTTCTTAGTTCAAGTACAAACTTTCTCGGATTGAGGACAAAATGAACTTACAATGCAAGCTCCAAAAACTGTGCTACGGAAAATGCAAGTTATCTTAAGTCGAATCTGTTCTTAAAATTCACTCCTGGCTCTAACACTTTGGTTATGGAGTGAGGGTAAATTTCTGACCTACTGTATAAGCATCTTGGTCTTTGCTTAATTCGTTTCCTGTGGATTTTGATATAATACAAAGAACCAATTTCAAGAAGAAATTGGGGAAAAGCAAAAATTTATGTATTTTTATACCCTTGCAAAGGGTATTATAATTTTGAGTTTGCAACGCATAGAAATATTCATTTCCGACCCCATAAACTATATATTTTCTTGATCAGGGCGACGAGCTGAGTCGATTAAGCTTTGTCCGTCCGTTTGTCTGTCCGTCTGTTCGTTTGTCCGTCTGTCTGTTTCTACGCTCCCTCAGTTTTGTAGCTATCGAGCTAATATTTTGCACAGAGCCTTCTTTTGACTGCACGCTGCTAATATGTCGGAACCGCCCGGATCGGATGACTACTTCTTGTAGTTGCCATAGGAACGATCGGTCGAAGAGTCAATTTTACAACTTTCCTAGTAGGCGTAGGAACTCTTCTTGTAAAATAAATGTATACGTGGCAGTCGAGTTTGAGCTACGAGACTGAAAGGAACTTATTTGTTTGTTTATTTATGTGCTTAAATGGGTGAAACCAATAGTGTGACCAATAAAATCAATCAAAATGCCACGAGTGTCATCAATGTCCCAGGAGCAACGACGGCAGGCGTCCCGTCATAGAGAAAAATGCGTCTCGGACGCAAATGTAAATGTTAATGTACTAACGTTTTTTTGTGTGTATGTCAGTGGTCGGCAAAAAACACATGCCCATTTGGGCATTGCATGTGTGTGTGTGTATCAACCCCCTTCAGTTCCAGAATTCACTACTCGTAAAATTCACTAGTCTTTCACGCATCAGCGTTGACGTCGACGTCGGCAGAGCTCAATTCTGTGTATATTTGTTGTTGCAACTTTACCCACAAAAAACCCAAAAAAAAGGCCACGCCTCGCGCTGCTCTCACAGGCAAAGACAAAATTTTTGCCAATGCCAAACGAAGAAGTTTGCATACCCTTTAAATTTGTGCAAGCATTAAAACTATATTTTAGGTATATATTTTAGAATTTTAAAATAAGAGGCTTGGACAGGTCGTTTCTGGTATAGCCTTATGATGGAATTGTTTCATTATTTTCCCAAAAGCAATCAATTATTTATGGATCATAAATAAATGTATTCATATACTTTATGTAGTCGGATATGCCCGTGCATTGAGTAGGTAAAAGTAACCGAAGGTCAAAAAAAAAATTAACGGCGCATCAATTGTTGCTTTTGTCTTTTGCGTTTCCGATCCTGTCCTGATCCTGCGTTTTTACTGAAAAACACAAATGCATCTTAGATTTTTCTACGCAAGTGACGACGGGATCGGTGCAGCCCGAGACGTTTATCTTGTCAATTTGTTTAATTTTGTTGTGGCCGAAATGATCGTAAGTGCATTAATTGTCTGCAGATAGTTGCTGTGTTGTGGATTGCTTCTTTTATGTAGTTTTTTCATTCAAATTTATTATTAGTTTCCTATATTTATTAGTTATTTGTAAATTATGTTTAATATTTATGTTTAATATTGATAAATAAAATGAGTGAATAAAATAAATATAGATTGTTGCGTGTTTGCGAGTCGGGGGAAAGTCCTGGGTTTATTATTTTATGAAACTCATGAATCGAACTATAATCAATCTAGTTTGAATTCAACGGTGAATTTTGCAACAATTTCATCCAAAATCTAATATGAATTCATAGGTGAAATCATTGATGAATTCTGATACAAATTCATCGATGATTCAGTGGTGACTTCTTTGCAAAAGTCATGCAGGAATCATGGGTATATGGTATGGTACCATAAATGAATTTATTGGTGAATTCTTTAATGAATTTTGCAAAGAAATCATGCATGAATCAACGATGAATCTATACGTGAATTCATCACTGATTCACCCATGAACAGTCATGCATGACCGCCTAGGACATGCCCATGTTAAATTCACCACTTTTTTATATAGGAGTTCACCGATGATTCATCGATACCCTAGGCCAATTCATCGGTGAATCATTGGTGATTTATAGGTGACGCGAACTGAAGGGAATTGACACGAAGTTCATTTTGCGCTGCGTAGTTTTTGGCGAGGCAGCACACCGGCAAGCTTATACTGCAGGTGTGTCGAGGTCGCTGCCGCAGAACATTTTTGTAAGCACAGTAGATAGTGACACACCGGACTCTGGAGAATATATTAGATGAACTAACAATTAAGGGACGATTCCTCATCTTTTAGATAACCCTATCTGTCGCATAAACTAGCAAATAGCAGTGTAAACTTTAAGTTTATCTAACACATAGCAGCTACCTAAAAGATTAGAAACCGGCCCTTACTCTGCTATATGTTAGTATATGTGACACATAGTGCTATGTAGGAGAATAATTTTCTACTGAAAATGTTCTCTCTATTCCAGTTAGCTTTGTTTCTACCAGCTAATTCATATATCAAAACCAACTTTTAAGTCCAAAGTTCAAAGAACTTCAACATTGCTCCATTCTTCTCGCTCCCTTCCTTACTCCAAGCCATCATGTATGTGGTACCTTAAAAAATTTGGTATCTTTTGTGCGGCTCGTTTATACCCTCTTCTCTTCACCTTAGAACCATCATTAGGCTATGCAGTTTTTTGCCTTTCGCCTGTCTTGATATCCATTCCATTTTCCGAATTTTCCTTTGCTATTTTTTGGGGTTGGGTGCATTGCACTCAACGCAAATCTCTCTCGCACTTGCCGTGACGTTGCAATTTTAACACTTTGAAGTCCAGTCGAATTTGAAATTTTTTCCTCCTATGCTGGCCTGGCCCTCTGGTGCTCGTTTCCTTTCGCAACTATTTCAACAAAGCGCACTGCAGTTACTTTTATGCTTTGTACGTGCCTCAGAGCAAAACGTACAAAAAACAAACTGGAGGAGAGAAGAGGCAAAGAAATCGCCATCTATGATGATGTAGCACGTGTCAACATCAGTTGGAATGGTTGGTACAGCAGGCCAACATGGACCGCCTGTCATCATAAATGTCAGATGAGATGGGAACAAAAGCGGGTAAAAGAACTAGCTGACATGTTGGTTGCACATCAAAGAGAGCCGGACCACAAGCTAAGCCTTGCAGATTAATGTGAGCCCAAACTTAAGCCGAATATCCCAGAAACCAAACAAAAAAAAATTGGGGAAATCCGCAACGCAACTGGTAATTAGTTTTTATAACTACACAAGTTGAAGATTTTATGTGAAGCGAAGAGATGCAAAACATTTTTCTAAGAAAAAAACAAACAAAACACTCCAATAACCACAGCTGTTTTAAGAACCTACTGAACTTTCTTGCCGATGTGGCCGGTGTGGCGCAGCGGTTAGTGTGTCGGCCTGCTGTGCGGGAGGCGTGGGTAAAGCTTTCATTTTACTGGACTTTCTTCCGTAGATTTCGCTATCCAATACAGGTACACAAAATGTTACAGAATTTATCAAAGCATACAGGTTCATTAGTGATTTTAGTATTCAAAGAGGATAAAGAAACTGAAACTCACTGGAATTTGATGGAAAACTGACTAGCTAGAAACTAACTAGCATTCTCAATCCAACGAGATGTGGCTATACGAATCGCACTAAACGGATTGTTGCGATTGCGCTTAAGAGTGTTTAAAAACAACTTACCTTTAAATCAACAAAATTGCCAAGAAACCTGTAGTGGGTATTGGTGAACTATAATTATCTATAGATATAAAAAAATCAATCCATTCGGGATCAAATCAATCCCAATCGGTAATGAAAACAACGTTATCCCGGATAGTCTTGACCCGATCCGAAAAAGGATTGAGCTGTTCCGACTTTTTTAATCCTAAAAAGGATTACCTTTATCCCAGGGTAATCTTAAAAAAGATTGAATTAAGCAAAAAATTCGAGAACAATTTAATCCCAATTACAGGATCATTTTAAGCTTGTTCGAGATTGTTTTTGAGCTCAATATGTATTATTGATTTGATCCCAGGAAAGATACCTCTCTTCTTCCTTTTCTCCGCCATATTCCATAACACATTCTTATACACTTGAAGACCCACACCAGTATTGGTTTATTTAAAACTTCTGAAAAACAAAGAAATATAAAACTGAGCTCAACTGGGACTTGAACCCACGACCATGCGCACTGAACGCGAATAGAATGGCATCCCATCGCTCACGACCATCGCCATCGTTTGTTGTCAAAAATGCTACTTAAATTTTGTCGCTCTCGCTCTCTTAAATATGAACATGTGATCTCGCAGGGGATTGAAGTAATCACATTTGTAATTATACAAGCTCGAAAGGCTAATCCTTAGAGAACCCCTGAGGCCAATCCCTGACAACATGCGTATTTTGTGCATTGATTGCGAAGATAAATCTTCTATCGGCTGTTAATAGCACAAGCTTACAAGCTTTTGCACCAGAGAAGATAACCAACTTCCATATGTATTTTTGGCCGCTGAATTCAAATCAATTGTCCGTTTTCACCCAGCACGTCAGGTTTACGAGAAAACTTGGAAATACCGAGATTATCATAAAATTACCATTTTTTCCATATTAAAATCCAACAATTTGTATCTTATGAACATTATTAAAACTTCGCATTTGGTTTTTCTGTTTGATTTTCTCTGGGGCAAAAGTTGGCCTTTATTTGTATACCTGTGTAATTCCAATAAATTCTAAAATATAATTAAACCTAAATGTGACTTCGTAAATGCAGAATTCATATTAACACGAATCGCTAATGTGTCTACTAGACTGGCCCTTAAAAATAAATTTTAAAGCGCCGGGCAGAGATGGTTTCTCCTTGAGCCCAAATGAGACCATAAAAAATTTGGGGCCGATCGGATAAAGTTTGATGGCCGCCCCATCGACCTAAAGATCCATAGAGCAAAATGTATGAGAAAAATGGGGGTAGAATCGGGTTTTGGATCGTAGAATTTTATACAGTTGTTTTGTCTGCCAGATTTTGGTTGCTTTCCATTTAAATATATCTAGAAAGTAGTTTTGAAAAGAAAAGTGGCCAATTCAAGATAAAAAGAACGAAAAAAATGATTTAGCAGATCTTTTTGGTTTTTTTTCACATATTTTTTTTTACAAAAATTTTAATGAAAAATAAAAAGTAACAACGTATAAAGCAGCGATGCCCAGCCATATGCTCTTTGAGTACGTTTTGTCTTTGTAATTGCACCGAAGATAGGAAATCAATGATCGTATACATGCAGGGCGCGAGGTATACAAAACGACACACATGCAAACGATTTCGTGTGTGTGCGTCGCGTAGAACAAAAACCGGATTTGTTCTCTTCTTTGATTGGCGTTTGCGCGCGCAAGCAAACTGACCAACAACAATTTCATTATTGGTATTGGTGCTTTTCTTTGTGAGTATTGGTGAGTGCTCTGTCGTATGCTGCTTTTGGGCAAGCCTGGTATAAAGCTTTAATTTTAACTTCCTATAACCATTGTACAATTTGCGCAACTATCGAAATCGATAGAGCTTTGTTATCGATTGTACCCGTGTCTCATTTGCATCGTTACAACTACAGCTGGCTGATATTAATTTTCGTTTGTGTACGTTTTCTTCACAAAAATTATAATATAATGTCATTGTCGCATTCTAAACCGTCCTCGAATATATCAGCAAGGAATTATTCGATTGTCTCTCGAAATGTAGCTGCGTCCGTGCATACAGTTGATATGGTCGGCCGCATCACCCATCAAATATTGGGTGCCAAATTGGCGTCAAATCGGCAAGTCCTGCAACTTTTTTTTTACAACATGCGAATTGTTAAGCTTACTTCTAAGGAAAGTTCGAAATTAACAAACGTGCAGAGTTTTTGCTCATGCCGAGGCTCTTAATAACATGCATATTGACGAGGATAAACTGTTTTTGCTTATGCAAAGAGAGAAGGTTTGTATGGTTGGTGTCGACGTGAAGTTCTTCAAGAGAGAACAGCGATCACTACAGCGTAAGGAAAAACTGGAGTCGCTTAAAAGGAAATACTCCCGAATGTCCCAACAAAATAATGGTGAGAAAAATGTAAATGCTTCATGAAAAACAAATGAGCTAATCTCAATTTTTACTTAGCTGTTGAAGAATCCGAACGTGATCAAAATAACTCCGACTCTACAATGAACGACAATGAATACGTTGATAGCAGCGACGATTTTATGGAAGTATTTCATATAATTAGAAACACCTTGGCTTAGTTTTGATGCTCATGTGGCTTTTAGAAAGTGTTTCTATTTAAGTGAAATACTGTGATAAAAGAAAAATTCGAACACCCTCAGTACTAGGCTTTAACCAAAATTCAACTTGACAACTAAAATCATATGAAATGTTAAAGGAAACAATTTAATTGAATAAAGTAATTCAAGGAATGGAAAGACGATTTTTTTTAGAAAAGAACTGAAATGAATCATTTTTGAAAGTCTTTCTTGCTGTCAAGTCCATGGTATTTTTCACGGCTGTCTAATGTCACAGACATAGCTCCTTCTCGATTCTGTTCTTAAACTCGTTGGGATACGCTAGCCAGCAATTGAATTTTCGGATCGGAGGCTCATCGTTTCCTAGATATTATTCTAGAACTTCATAAGCAATGCTCAGAGTAAATGGTGATTCGAATATGTTTGATTTATCATTCATGCCAATCATATTTGTATAAACCGAGCTATTGAAGTTTATGTTAGGTTTTTTATAAATTCTCAGTTCCAACGGATCTTCCACATGGTTATGGTAGTGTAACATTTTCATAATCTGTACCAAAGGTAAACAGAGTATATTAAGTTTGTGCAAAAGAATGTAACAGCCATTATCTCCGATACACAAGTTATGAGCAAAACAAGTTAACCGGCACCCCCAACCTCCCCACTTCCTGGCAACCACCGTTGTATTCAAACAAACACAATCTTTGGGAGAGAGAGAGAGAAACTTAGAGATGACCGTATAACAGCGTATAGCGCGAATAAGAGCGTATAACGCATAGAACGAGTAAAACAGCGTATAACGCGTATAATTCGTATTTAAGGTATGGTTCCTTGGCCAATAATACTTGTTATGGCCCATAGTACCAGAATCGCGATGAGCCCATGAAGATTTTTTCGGCCACCTACAATTTGACCCACCCTAATGTAAATCCAAATTGAATTCTTACAAGTGGACGGAGTAAGCAAGGGGCGAGGCTTGACCAATTTAAAACAAAAAAGTAATTGCGGAACATCTCTTAATTAGGGCTCTAGGTTAACTGATTTTTGAGACATGCATTTTACTTTGCTCTTCTGGCATATTTTTATACCCCTGCATAGGATATTATAATTTTGCACATAAGTTTGCAAGTTACAGCCACAGATGCAAGTAACCTAGAAGCATTACCCTGGATGCATTACCCTAGATGCATTCCCATTTAACCAAGTCAACACCAAGATCTCAGATGAAGTAACCTTGAGATGAGCCAATGACATCCCCGACGAATACCTTGACCTTCCTTCGTAAGCTAACCGTAGAACAGTCTTAGGTGTTTCTTTTCTTCATAAGCTAATTATCGGTGAGGTAGACTCTTCTGATCTTTTAGGTCGCCTTAACTTTTCCGTTCCTTCTAGGCCAACTAGAAACTATTTACCTTTAATCTTGCCCAGATGCACAACTGATTATGCCCAGCACAATCGTTTTCGGGTCTTATGTCAAAATTACAATGATCTCTATCACCTGCTCTCAACAGAACTCTCTCTCTATAATTATCTCCGGGGAAATCTCTGACCACTCCCAGCTGTGAGTAGGGGCATAGCTTGCCGGACTGGCTAAAAAATCCTCCCCCACCGGGTCAGAGATTTTCCGGTTATTTAGTTTTAAGTTTTACGTATACATTTTTTATTTTTAAAGTTTTCTTTTAGATAGTTTTCTCTCTCTCTCTCTATCTCTGTTTTTGTTTAATTTATTATATTATCTTATTTTTTCTTTTGCTCCTACATAACTATAGGTTTTGGTTTTTTCTCTCTCTCCCTTTTCTCGATCTCTATATTATTAAAGTTTTTGTTAGCTCTAATAACGTCTCTGACTACAATCGGCTGTGAATAGGGGCATAGCTGGCCGGACGGGCAAATAAAATACCCCCACCGTGTCGGAGTCGTTATTAGTTTATTTTGTAATTTTATTAGATTTTCTTTGATAAGCTTCCTTAGCTCATAAAATTTTTTTGTAACGTATTTATACTTTCGTTGACAGCATTTGTTTGTCGACTCTAAATAAATAAATAAATAAATATTTCTGAGTACACATCGAAATAATGAGACGTCCGACAACCTTTTAAGTGATGGGAATAAATCTAGAACAATAAAGCAACCTTTGTAAAAGTAGTAACCAATAATGAGATGTAAAACCGACAGTTGATAAACATAATTATAACGATACGCACAAAAAATCTAGAACCAAAATTAACGCTTCCAACCCATAACTTGCTCCGTCGACAAGTAAATGGATTTGTTCAGAAGTCAACTCTGGAACTAAAGAGAAGAGAAAGGCTGTCAATGATATGATCGGATGAGCAAAGCAGGAAAAAGAAGCTTCTAGCTTATATAACAAAGTGGACAGTCTCTGAACAATAAATAACAATTGAAGTCCATATTACGTGTTCACCAGTTAAGTTAAGAAAACAACTAATTTTGGTTAATTTTTGTTAAATTTGTAAAAATTTAAAACTTGTTCACAGTATCCAAGTGTGGTGATTCAAAGTCAAAAGTAAAATTTATATTCTATATCAAAGTTCATGTTAAGTCAACACTCAGAAAATGTTCGTGCTACAGCTTTTTATGGCTGACCTGTAAACAACACAAATTGAAAATTAATGACAAAATGAAAGTAAGTTTATGGTCCAAGTTGGTACACTTTTGAAAGAAAATATAAGCTTTAGTAATAATTTGGCAAAAATGCTTCACTCGGCCATGGGTAAACGGAAGAAGATATTGGTGGAAAACGATGCTTTCTTGGCTGCTTTATATTTGGATTCTCGATTTCATTTTAGAGGTTCGTTACTCTTAACGGAGGATAAAAAAGAAGTTGCGTTGGTAAGAAATTCTTTTGTTATAACCCTTCAAGGGTTATTAAGTTAGTTTTCCGTTTTGGTATATATATATTTTCCAAAACAAATTGTGCACCATTTATAACTGGATCTCAAACACCATTGTGGATGATGATGAGCCTTGCACCTCGGCGGCTACAGCAAGCAAATATAATATTATTAGCCAATCATCTTCACTTAATGCAAGTCTCAACAGCTCTTCAATCGAAAGAAAATTGCAAGACTTTAAATATGGCGAATGCTTGGGCTTTGAGGAAGTTTTATCGTTCGGTGATTTACAAATTATTTACCATTCTTGTGTTTCGTACCCTACAAAACGAAACTGAGTACGGTACTTGTTGTGTTCGGTACATTTTGTGTACCAAACATATAGGTACGGTACTTTGAGAAACCTGCTTAATTCTCATTTCTGTTGAGGCCCTTATGAACGAAACCTATTTGAACTATTGGATTCGTACTTTGCTTTCCCCTTCGGTTCATTATCAACTCATTTGTATCGTACATCGCTGGCACATTTTATTGCTTTCACAGTTCCACATCAGAAAAATATAGTAATCTACAAATTATTTATAAACAATAAAAGAATTCAATAAATTCGAAAGAAAAGTTCAGCTTGATTTCAAGTAATTGGGAAAAGAAAATAAATGTCAAATACATAAAGCAGAGCAAGGCAACCGCTTCGCTCGGCTGTCGGCCCTCAACTGAAAATGTACTGATAGAAGCCAATATCATACAGTTCAAATTTGCTGTGATTGGGTTTACAGCCTGCTTAGTTTTAATTTTTTTTCTCCCATCGAAATCAGCTGTTCAAGTGCGGGAAATTTTAATCTTTTAGGGCCGATTTCTTATCTTCCAGAAAGCTGCTGTGTGTCAGATAAAATTAAAATTTTCTCTGTAGCTCTACGTAGAAGATGTGAAATCGGCCCTAAAGAAAAATGATTTTTGTTTTAGAATAATTGACCAGCACAAATCGATGAGAAAAAATCGATTATTTTTGTTGATGACAAAATGATGAAGAAACAAGTGAGAAAGTCGGTCAAGCCCGACTATAAGATATACGCTTTTTACGCATTATAAACTCATCTCTAAGTTTCTCTCTCTCTCTCTCACCCAAAGATTGTGTTTGTTTGAATTCAGTGGTATTTGACTGGATGGTGGGTTGGGGGGATGGGTATAGGTCGGTTATCTTTTTTGGCTCATAACTTGTGCATCGTGCTTCCGATCTTTTTCATTCCTGCGCAAATCGATAATTTTGATTACACTAAGAAAAAACTAGAACGAATAATTTGAGTACGAACGCTCTTGAAAAAAAAATAGTCGCTCTTGAATTTTCAAGAATTTCGCTCTTGGAATCGAGATAAATTCGTTCTAAACGTTCTCAATTTTGCTTTTTATCGGCAAGGGGGGTGAGGGCAACTTAACTTTGAGAGAGTAGCGTTGGAGTCGCTCTCGCAGAGAGTGAGGGCGCATGCGCAGTTGCTCGTTGAGAGAATGAGAGCGCAGAGACTGAGAGCGCATGCGCAGTTTGTTGTTGTGCGATGCGTACGAAAGCGTTTATTTATAAGTGTGATTTCGTCGCGTCTTCTGGCTTAAGGAAGTTAGCTGAGCTCGTTAAGCTGCCCGTCGCCTGTGTGTGTTTCAGTCTTTCGAGGTACCGTGTTCAAGTCCCAGAAGAGTAAAAAAAAAAAAAAATCTCTATGGTTATCTCAAAATCAATTACTGTTTAAAACAAAGTTTGGTGGGTGGTGGTGGTTGGGGTGTTGGTGTGGTTGATTTGATAATGGTGCGTGGGACCGGGGGAGGGGGACGAGACGCGGACCACGTCGGTCAGGTCGGGTCGGTCGTGTCTCTACCACCACCCACCCCAAATATTATTTTTAATTTTTTTATTTTGAGAATTATTCGTTCTTGGATCAAGTACTGAAACTCTTGAATCAATAATTATTCATACTTGGATCAAGAGCTGAAACTCTTGAATCAGGAATGTCGGGATCAAAAATTCACTCTTGAATCAAGAATTTCGCTCTTGGATCAAGAATTTTCACTTTTACCGTACTTTTGAGAACGAATGCTCTTGATTCAAGAGCGAAATTCTCTATTTTTTCTCTGAGTGTACTAGATATCTCTAGAAGGTACGAACAATCTATCATCAAAACTGTGGGAGATATGACTTTTTTTCTAAATTGCGGGGGCGGATAAACTTGATCTGCCTGCAAGTATAAGAAGTATATGCCCCATACATATCAATTCTCTTTCTGTTACCATCTCTGAGATCTGTGCGTACATAGAGGCGGGTAGACAGATGGACACACGGACAGACGGACATGGCTATATCAAGAATATACATACTTTATAAGGTCGGAAATGATTCCTTCTCACTGTTACATACTTTTGCACAAACTTAATATACTCTGTGTACCTTACTATTCGGTCATTTTTTGACCCAATCTCGTTCCACCTTAAAAAAAACATCACTTTATGGCCACTCAAATCTCACGCCTTCATGATTATCGCATATATTTTTCATGGCTTTACAAGCAAAAATTTGTGTTAAATTTGGCTTTTGTCTTTGTGGCCGAGGAATTTCTTTTTTGTTGAATTTTTGTTGGCTACCCATTGTATAATTTATGCAAATTTAAATTTCGCACTTGACGGCACTCGCGGCACCGTTTGCCTTTTGGCAGTTTTTTGTCGGCATTTTATGGTTTGCTCCGAACATTGCTCAGTTTATGCCACTTGGCTGCAACAATGTTTTATTTATCGCGAGTTTCATATGAAACGACGACATGTGTGCTTAAAAAGTTTTCATAGCCCACTTTTTGGGGAGGAGCAACCGCGAGTAAAGTGTTCAAAAATTAATGTCTAATTATGAAATGGTCAGAAAAGGTTCTCAAATATGCCACATAAATGCCACCACATAAAAACCTTTCCGCTTTAATAACACAGGCCAAAATAACGACCTACTTTGTGAGGTCAAGCCTTGTCAATTTAAAATTGTGGGCTCATCCCAAAGCTGGTCTCTGTTTGCTCAATTGGCTCTTTTTTTGCAATATTTTTCAAACCCGTCTTCTGAATTTATGGGGCTTATGCAACAGTACACAAATCAATGCAGGCGTTAATAATCTAACGACCTACATAACCACAACTAAAAGTGTCTAAACTGGTCTTGGAGGGAATATTTTTCCTCAATTTATGGCCGAAGTGCGTTAGTCATATTCATATGATACCCACATGAGCATATAGCCTTACATTTATTATTATTTCCCAAAAATTATTGCCTGCTCGCCAAACTGTATACAAGTTTATGGCAGGAGATTTAAGTTCATACACAGAATTTGTAAATATTTAAAAAAAAAACAGTTCTGGCATGAGGTAGCTTCTGTCAACTTATTGAAGTTGGGCAAAAGATTGCTGATGATTGAACTGCGGAAGTTCATGAAATAGCTATATAGATCATCCAGCCTCCTTTGTGGTGTTGTGCGTGTCTTGTTTTACCAACGTTATGAAGAAGATCATAACTTATTCTATGATTGATTATCCAGAGGTCACTAAAACAGTCGCATTCTATTTACAGCATATTCTAGAATAACATTCAGGCAGTACTAGATTCAAACAATTTTCTCAAATGAATTACTTTAAATCGGATTTCCCAAAAACAAAAGCTGATGGAGCTATACCGTCTTAAAATCATAAAATCACCGCTTTAAACTGGACCAGAAATATGTTTCGTCTAGGTGTGACCAAAAAGGATGTTAGCTCGTTTAATTATCGCATTTCAATCTTAAACGTGCAAATAATATCCGTGTGGCAACTTAATTTAGCCTCGAGGCCGCAACGAGCGGATTTCAGAGTTAAGCCATTGGCTGTCTTTTTAGGCGTTTAGCACGTCGAGAATGCCAATTCTACTTTGGGGTGGCCAATTAAGCGATTATCGATTGGCAGCCGTGGCTGGGCTGTCCTTACAGAAATCTCCAGAACTTATGGCCCCCGCTAGGTACGAGCTTTTTTCTTTGGCCAAACTTCAATTAAGCGCTTGACTGAAAGTAAGGAACAAAAAAACAAAAGATTTGCTCAAGCGCTGAGCACTGTGAAATTTTAAGTCTCTCGTATTCATAACTGGCTTAAATGGTGGTAATCCCTGAAGAGAAACGAGGTGAATCTTCAAGCGAACTAAACTTGTATATGATTTAATAATTTATTCCCCGGCCAGGGCCGCCGCGTAGTGCTGTGCCGCACAGTTCACTGACTACGCAACCAAAAGGGAAGAACAGACGTGGGTAAACACAGCCGTGGAAATCATTGCAAGGATATTACCACAACAACAACAACTGCACTGTGGTAATGGCATTGGCAACCTTTGTGTGCAGTATACCATTTTGTTTTCATCCTCCGACAGAGTTGGCACTGGCAGCCAGGAGAAATCAACTTCATCATTTTCATAAATTCTTAAAGCCCAACGAGAACGACATTATTGAAAAATTGCCCACAAACTAACCTTGTGGTTGGGTTGAACTAACTGGCAACCTTTACATTGATTTGAACATGAATAGGCACTTGCACAGGCAGCCAAGTGAAAGTTGCCATTCGGAAAAGCATTGAAATGCACCTGGCGAAATGGCAATGTGAACTTAAAGGGCCTGGTTAAAGATAAGGTTTCCAGAAAGCAAGAGAACAGAAAGGGGCCTGTCAAGGTTGACACAAGGTGTTAAGCTAAGTTCATACAGGCAAATAATTTGACAAATTTTTATGAAATGTTAATGAAAATTTGGCAGAAAATTTGATTGCTGATTTTGAAGAAATTAAAACATAAACTATGGTTCCATTCACTAATAATTTGATCAAATATGGCCGAGAAATTCGCCAATTGAGCCAAATTTTAATCAAAATTTGCTAAAAATTTGACAAATTGCCTGTGTGAACTTAGCTTAAGGACTCGTTAAAAAGACTTCACACAAAAAACTCCTCTAAAAGAAGCTTTTATTCAGGTTTTTGAAAGATACACTCGACTGGCAGATAATCTTATATACTAACTAAATTATATTTCCACCCTTTACTCAGGAGAAGAAATGTTTGTATATATAAAAAGTATAAATATTCTTGATCAGAATCTACAGCAGAGTCGATATAGCCATGTCCGTCTGTTTGTCAGTCTGTATAATCGCACAGATCTCAGAGATGGTAAGAGATAGAGGTTTGACATGTATATTTCATATACTTGCAGGCAGATCGAGTTTATTTTAAATTTTTGGCACGTTTGCAACGACATATCTCCTACAATTTTGATGATAGATGGTTTGTACCTTCTAGTAATACAAATTATTTATCGATTTGCTGAAGGAATAATAAAGATCGGATGAACGATACACAAGTTATGAGCAAAAAACGGCTAGTTAACACCCCGCACCACCTCACCCATCACCACAGCTTTCCATTGAACAAAGGCAATCGTAGTGAGAGAGAGAGACAGAGAGAGAACCTTAGAGATGAGCGTATAATAATAATATTGCACGACAAACGCGTGACTCCTTGGATGTATTATAATATTATAGTCGGGACAAATGAACTGGTACAGAGTATGTTATAGTCGGGCTTGACCGACTTTCTCACTTGTTTTTCCATGGTTTTGAAAAGACTCTCCAAACACAATGTACCAATAGGTTGCGGTGAATGAATTGTCAGGATAAATTAAATCTTTTTAATTTAGTCTGTCCGTCTGTATAAACGCACAGATCTCAGAGATGGTAAGAGATAGATGATTGACATGTTTGTCCCATATACTTCCAGTCTTTGGAAGTACCTAGGTACAAATACCTAGGTACATACCTAGATACAAATTTTTTGTATCTTTTGCCTTAGCTCGGTATTTTTCAATTCGAGTACCTTTTACCTTACCTAGGTCTTAATTTTCATTTACCTTGTCAATAGGTAGGGTACTAGGTACTTTTCGTAAGTGTTTTCTTTCGCGCCCAATTGTATTGAAATTTTTAGCAGCATTGTCTCGTAAAATTTAAACTTTATTATTGTTAAAAATGACTGATCAGTCACTAAATAATAAATAGGAATAAAGATTTACCGCTGATCTTGCATGGAGCATTTTTCAACCAGAATCGCGAATGTCAACTTTGTGTAAACAAAACTATTAAGTTTGATTAAAAATCTACTGGAAATTTTCACAAGCATTTGAAGTTGAGTAGCTACACAATCCGATCAAGTTCAAACTAATTTTCAAATTTCTTTATGAAAATTCAACAATAACTGCATTCCAGAGAAAGTGGAAAGATGGTGGTCAAGGTTGCGTGGGCGAAAGTTTAGTTGCCAGCGATTAGTTCCAAACTAATTTTTTAAAGTTACACATAACAAAATATCAGAAATATCAGTAAGTACAAATTTTGGAAAATTCAACAAAAGTCGAAAAATTCGCGGAAAACTGTTGTATGAAACTTTTTGGTTTTTCATCCTATAAAGTTCAAACTAATTTTCAAAGATTTCTATAAAAATTCAACAATAGTGGGTGGTAAGTGGATGGGAACTGGGTTGTTAGTGGGTGGGATGTGGGTGGGAAGTAGGTGGGATGTGGGTGGTAAGTGGGTGGTATGTGGGTGGAAAGTGGGTGGTTAGTGGGTGGTTAGTTGGTTGGTTAGTGGGTTGGTTAGTGGGTGGGATGTGGGTGGGATGAGGGTGGTAAGTGGATGGGATGTGGGTGGTAAGTGGGTGGTGAGTGGGTGGTAAGTGAGTGGGAGGTGGGTGGGGATGTGGGTGGGATGTGGGTAGGATGTGGGTGGGATGTAGGTGTGAAGTGGGTGACAAGTGGATGGGAACTGGTTGGTTAGTAGGAGGGATGTGGGTGGGAAGTGGGTGGATGTGGCTGGGATGTGAGTGGGAAGTGGGTGCGAAGTGCATGGAAAGTGGGTTAGAAGTGGGAGGGATGTGGGTGGGAAGTGGGTGGTATGTGGGTGGTATGTGGCTGGGATGTGAGTGGGAAGTGGGAGCAAAGTGAATGGAAAGTGAGTTAGAAGTGGGTGGGAACTGAGTGGCAAGTGGGCGGGAATTTGATGGAAACTGAGTGGTAAGTGGGTGGGATGTGGGTGGGATGTGGGTGGGATGTGTGGATGTGGGATATTGTTTCCATACTGATAAAGGCTTACTGATGGCGGCGCAGCGTATGATCGAACTTTTCTTGCACGAAATTGTATGATACATGCATAAATTTGTTTGTATTCCAGTCTATAGCAGCAGTTTATTACGAATTTGAATGCGAAAAACAATGTTAATATATCATTTACACACCTGATCATATTAATAGGTACACATCGGAATTTTTTAATTATAGATGGTTTTTTCGTACTTTTAGTGTTGACAACTTTTTAATTTTTGGTTTTTTGTTGTTGTCAATGTCTGGCCACACTGTGACAAAGAGTTGAAAGAGGGGCTGCCCCCTATATCAAGGCTTTTCTATAAATTGCGAGTCCACCACACATTTCGCCTGATCATAATAATAGGTACAGTCTCCGTTTCTCACAAGTATCAAGTGAATAATTTTGTAATCAGTGATATTTTGGTAACTAACGGTAAATTAAGTATAGCTCCTGTCAATACAGAGAATTAAATAATTTTTTTTTTTAGAAAAATTGGGTCGAAATTCTCATTGTACTAAAGAAGAAGCTCTATTGGTTCTTAGTCTGAGAAAAGAAGGCAAATCTTTACGAGCCATCGCCAAATTAATGAACAGGTCTCATAATTTTGTTAAAAATGCATTAGAAAGAAAACCAAGACAGGAAACCCGTGGAAGGCCACAAAAAACAACAGAAACCCTTGACCACTACAAAGTAACTTTGAGCAAAAAGGACCCATTTAAGTCATCGAAGGCTATTGCAGCCGAAATTGGGAATTCAGTTAGTGCTCCAACTATCCGAAGACGACTACAAGATGCCAACCTACCAGGAAGAATTGCCAGAAAAGTCCCACTTATGCGCAAAAAAAATATCACCGTGAGGCAAACTTTTGCAAGGGACCACAAAGACTGGGTAGGATGCACCGGGGAGAAAAAATGGAGAAACATATTATGGAGCGATGAAACCAAGATTAATTTGTTTGGGAATGACTGTGAAAGGAATGTTCGACGCCCTAATGGAAAGAATTCCATCCACGGTTTACAAAAAAAGCAGTCAAACATGGAGTTGGCAATATAATGGTATGGGGTTGCTTCTCCCGGTACGGCGTAGGTCCAATTTATCAGACTACGAACAAAATGAATGCTGAAGAGTACAAATCCATATTGGAAACAGTTATGGTACCGTATGCTGAGGAAAATATGCCATTACGTTGGGTATTTCAGCAAGATAATGATCATAAACACACATCAAGGCTGTTATCTAAATTTTTCGAGGACCAAAGAGTTGACGTTCTGAAGTGGCCAAGCCAATCCCCCGACCTTAACCCCATTGAAAACTTGTGGGGAGACTTAAAAAAGAAATTGGCAAAGCATTCATTTTCAAATAAACTAAAATTATGGGAAGGTGTCCAAAAACTGTGGTATGAGACACCAGTAGAGACCTGCCAGGCTCTTATTAAAAGTAGGCCAAAAAGAATGGCAGTAGTGGCCAAAAGTAGAGGTGGATACACTGGATACTAAGTTAGGAAATACTAATTTACCTAAAAAAAAGAACACAAAATTTTTTTCTTATCAACACATGAAGTGTACCTATTATTATGATCACACTGAAAACGTATCTGAAACACAAAATGATTTCTATTATGTTATATTATTATTCTATGTTACAATTAAGTTTATTTTATTAAAAACAAATAGTTTAAGAACCAATGAGAACAAATTTTAAGTTTGAAACAATGAATAAAACTGTTTTCTGTTACCTTAAAGTCAGAGTTGATGTGTGTACCTATTAATATAATCAGGTGTGTATTTCAATTTCATTACGCTAGAGGGTTTACCCTAATAGTTACTCTTCCTACGAATCAATGAAAGCCAAAAGTTTCCAATAACTCAACAAAGCAATCAGCAGGAGATATATTCAAGTATCCTAGTATCTTGAATTCCAACCATTACTAAATTAATTATAGCGAATGTAACTAAATTATTTTATTACAGCTAAATGAACGCATTTGCGATTATATTACAGCCGAGATGTTGTTTCAGGGACCTGTTTGTGGCTTTAACTGAACTTCCGGTAAAAATTCCTTGTTCAAAAACTATACGCTCTATGCTTGATAAAATGAAGGCGGACAATAATAAAAATGTCGACAATATTTTTACAAATAAAAATTCCGGCTCCAATCATATTTCCAGTTCCAGTGACAGTTTCTGACTGATTCACACATCACTGGCAACTCGTTACTCCCGCTCTTTTTATCTAGATCTGTAACTCACACACACACATTTACACATTCAACTCTTACCATTCTTTAAAGCTCACACATATCGGCAAGACGCTACTGCAATAAGCCAAACCTAAGTCTAATCTGTGTTTTTTTATATTTAATTATTAATGTGGCCTAAATTGCCACATTGTGTGGCAGCTTTGGCCATACTAATCATCGTTCTCACGCAGCAGCGACGTTGTGCAGCTTGCACCATCCCTAACGCAGCAGCAGCACGACAAGCAGTTTCTGACTGGCTTCGCTTTCCCTCGTTTTAACTCCACGAGTAACGGGTATAGAGAAGTGTTTTTCGTGAATTGGGAGCTCTAATATAAAAAAAAAAAATGATTTCGCCCCATGGTTATTGGCTGATGCCTAGTGGAATACACTTTGCAAACGGGTAGGACTCGCGAATTAAAAAAAAACGAATATTTATTATTTAGGGAGTTTTTGTCTGACTGCAAATCGTTTTGCAATTGCCTTTTTTAACAAACTTTCATGGAATAAATACTTAAATTATATTTAGCTATGTAAAGTTATAGAAGCGAAGTATAAATATTTATTATCTTAGGGAAATGCTGAAAAGCATGACACGCATCATGAAATTATACATAAACTGAAAAACGAATGAATGAGTGGATCATTTTGCAAATTTTGTACCCAGAACAAAAAAAAAAACAAAGAACGCAAAGCGGATTTGCAATTTGTGACATATACGAAAGTTACTAGACATCCATCCATCCTTCAGATAGCTGAGAAATCGCCCTTAAACAGCATTGCAGTTCAATAACAAACATTTGTTAGATTACCAAAACTTTTGTAAAATGATAACTTTATACAATATTCCTATTGCTTTCCATTAATTATCCGGGATTAAACTACTTAAACTACCTTTACCCAACTAACCTTGCCCAAAAACCAATGCCACCCAACTATTCTCCTAAAGCAACAATTGTCAGGCATTTTCCCCAAGTCATATTAATCTCAATAACTGGCCTCATCCCCATAAATATGTACAAACAACAAAAACTATTAAACACAAACAACGATAAGGAATGTGGCAACCCAACCGCAGAAACGTAGAACCCCAAAAACCGCAGCTTGTCATAATAAAGGACATGATGGGGAAGCACGTTTAGATTGGCCTAGGAAACGGCACGACGTCCAATAAAACAAAACGAAACAAATGCAGACAGCCAGAGAAACATGACGAGAGGGGACGACAGCGAGAGAGAGAGAGGGGATCCTGATGGACAGGGGCCAGCCCAGAGTTAGTTCCCCTTTTCCTTAACGTATGTACGTGACTTTGTGATTTTATGAGCGTTGAAAATGCCACACGTACCACGACCAGGATTTTGCCTTTGTGGTTGGCTCCTCTCTTCAGCCTGCTCTCAAAATCCCTTGCATTAACACTCAACTAGTGGGGAGTCCTGGCAAATGCTTTTTATGACTGTGTTTAGTGAAAAAAAGGATTCAGCTTGATTGCTCCCTGGTGGAGAGAGAAGGAGGGAGACCCGGACAGACAGAGAGAGAGGGAGATAGATGAAGTTCATCTTAGGTGAATTGCTAGGTTTAATTGGCTTACAAACTGGAGGTTATACAGCCAATTAAGGCTTTAAACAGGACACTTGAAATAAGCAGCATGAGCACGAAACTTGTGAATGAATTCAAGTAAAATAAGAATGAAAAATGCAAATATGATTCATGAAAATGTAACAAAGCCAAAACCTTCCAATGGCAACGAATTTTTAAGACTCTCTCCAAAACTTGTAATAAAGAATGTTCAAAAAATGGTTTCATCGCCTTTCGATTCAAACTTTAAAAGTATTTTCATAGTGTGAGCAATGCAACAAATAAGATTGTTGAGGATCGGAAAGTCCAGCATGTTTCCTTAGGACTCAGAGTCGCGATTTTTTTACTTGATTGAAAGTTTATAACTAATTGTTGATCAATTTAAGTTTTTAGAATGATTTGAAGTTGAAATATATAAATATTTAGATGTTCGGTGAAGTTTAATTTTATTCATGACTAAAAATCAACTCTAAACTAAATGCAACTATTGCAAAGTTGATTTTACTAGTATAAGGAAATAAAAGATATATATCTATTGTAACTAAAGTTCTTTTTATGTTTATTTGTGTCATATTGTCCTTCATTACAGCTCGACTTTTAAACAATTCATCGGATTTCCTGTTCGATCTTGGAGTGTTGTCCGATGTGGCGAAAGAAAAGACGCTTTCGACCGGTCCAGTCGACGGTATAGATGTATTACATTTTTTAAATACATTCCTTTTGATGGGATATTGTTCCAGCAAACTGATCTCCTTCTCACTTTCGGATACAAATTTATCCATTAAAGAAACGAAGAAGCCCCTCTGGGAATTTAAGCAGCTGATATCATCTGAGTCTGAATCAAAATCGAAGATTGTGTGCTTGCAATCAGTGTTGCCAACTTTTGTCAAGAAAAAAAGCTGTTTTTGGCGCATAAATTTTCTTATTATTTATGTAATAATGTATTCAAATATACGGTCGTTGTACGGACACACCAATGTTGTAATTAATATCTGTTAATTTGTGTTGTTTATATTGAATTATACTCCACCATAGACCTTGAGCCAGACAGATGTCAACTTTGACTAAAATCAAAACAGGTCACTAAGCCCCAAATACATAATTCCAATATATTTAATTTATCATCGGTCTGATGAAGTTCCTCGTCCTCATCCTTGTCGTTAGCCTCAGTTTTGTTTTTACAATATTTACCTGACTGAAGACATGATCATAATTTCAGCGTTGGACCATGACTAGGACAACATCTGAATCGCAAACAAGGCTGAATAAAACGCATACATGGTGCGAGTGACTAGCTCCGTTTCTAGAAGCTGAATCTTTATTAAGACATTGGTTTTTCATTTTTATACATTTTTTGTTCTACCCCCAAGCAAGCACATGACGTACCGCATGATTGTAGGCTGCTTGGATTTCTATCTTATTGAAAACAGATGTGGCCCTTTTTCGAAGGGTTTTTAAGTTTCTAATCTATTTTTATACGCCTTGCACTTGAGTCCCAAACGCAGGTAGTGCTTAAATTGACTGTTCAAATATCTTTGAACAAAGGCTAATTCAAAAAATCTTTGATTACCTTCTGTCATTGGAAGCGATTACTTCACTCCAAAACTTTATAGTTTCTTCGTTGTTCTCCCATTTCATTAACTGTATAAAATTGTATTGATTCAATATTTTTTACAATATCTTCTACGGAAAATTCTTTCAAAATAAGAATAATGCTTTGTAGTTTTGTATAAGATCTGATGGAATATTCCATTTTTTTTAGCGAATTGACAGCTATCAGAAGATCTTTCGGCAAGGCGGTTGCGGCAGTATCATTTCTTTAAAAATTTGCAAGGTGTGTCTTTTTCAAAAAAACCAAATATTAGAAAATTTTCATTGTCATTTTGTGCATTTTCCATAACTGCAGTAAACTCGAGAGGTATCAAGTTCGTACTTCCGAAACCAAGCCTTAAACTCCGGATCCTGCAGCCAGACTTCACGATATTTTTGGTTGCTTTTTTGTTAAGCAATTTGTAAACTTGGCTAGCACTTAGAGATGACCGTATACTGAACGTTAGAGGTGGCAGTTTAAGTCTAAAAATGACTGAATGAATGGCTTTTAAGTTTTCCAAATGACTCCAAAATAAAAATTAAGTTTAAAAAAAGCCGAAACCATTTTTTTTCATTTTCACTGTTTCTAAATTTTTTCCGCAATCCGGATTTTAAACGAGAGCGTAAGTTAAAGTCGGCTCTAACCGACTTCGATATACCCGTTACTCATGGAAACAAATGTTTAATAGCCTTACTGTATGCCTGAGGTGGGTCAGCCGAAAAGTATGCAACATTTTTTAACTCGTCTCTTTCTCTCTCTCTCTCTCTCTCACTAAGATTGCTGCTGAACGCAATGCTTAGGTTATGAGTGGGGTGGGTGGTGGGTGTTAACTGATCGTTTTTTGCTCATAACTTGAGTATCGTTCATCCGATCTTTATCATTCCTTCAGCAAATCGATAAATAAGAACTAGATATCTCTAGAAAGTACGAACCATCTATCATCAAAACTGTAGGAGATATGACGTTTTTTCCAAATTGCGGGGGCGTGAGGGGGCGTGGCAAAAATTGAAAATAAACTTGATCTGCGTGCAGACAATAGGAGTCTACATTTCAAATTTGGTTGCTCTAGCTCTTCTAGTCTCTGAGATCTAGGTGTTCATACAGACAGACGGACGGACGGACGGACGGACGGACGGACGGACGGACAGACGGACAGACGGACAGACGGACAGACGGACATGGCTATATCGACTCGGCTGTTGATGCTGATCAAGAATATATATACTTTATATGGTCGGAAATGATTCCTTCTGCCTGTTACATACATTTGCACGACTTTAGTAGACCCTTTTACTCTACGAGTAACGGGTATAAAAAGGTAGAAATGACGGGAAAAAGCTGATTTGGCAACACTGATTGCTATATTTTACTGGGTATTTGATAATTTTACCAATCATTTTCTAAAGACTAACGAAAACGGTGCTATGCCAATATGTATCGCCACCCAGATTATTCGTAGAAATATTCAAAATCAATATCTTTTAATTGCTCTTTCATAAGAAGAAACTACACTTTGTCCGGACTTTTTAAATTTTCTGAAGCGAGTCATATAAGCCGTCCCACTGAGTGTTTTCAGGACAGGAAAGAGTATGACCGAAATCGTTTCTAATAACATTATTTTACAGCCAAAAAGACCCATTTCTACAGAAACTATTTTTAAGTGTTAATTGGATTGATGATCTCAAAAATCGATTTCAAAAAAATTTTCATGTCAATTATTTAAATTTTTTCGCTAGGTGCACTTACATTTTATGTCATATCTCTCTTCATAATGGTCAGCTGAAGTCAAGCAAGATATGAATCGAAAGATAATTGAATGGTCAATAATCGCACAAAACTCAATTTTCGGATAGGATAAGAAGTTTGAATAAAATATTAAATAATATTTAAGAAGAATCGATTTTCTGCGAACCGAACTTCTGCGAAGAAAATAAGATATCGATGAACAAAATCAAAATATAAATAAATACAGCAGCTGTGAGCAATTGAGTGCTGAAAAAAGTGATATTTTTGAGATTTTTAATAATAAATTTTCATTTGCTTTGACTTTTGATCTGTTCTGGAATTTATTTTTCTGATCTGGCTATTCGCCCACTTCTAATATTGACTAAAAGACGAAGAAAATAGAAAAAAAATTTTCTAAACAATTAAAATACTCAAATTTTACTGTTAGTTCCTTCACTTAAATTGATCCAGCTACACTATTTTTTCATAGATTTTCTTCATCAATACCTTATTTTTGTAGAAGTGCGATTCTTAAGTCGAAAGAATAAAATATTGACAATTGAATGACCTTTCGATTCATATCTTACTTGACACCATCTGACGATTTTAAATTGTGATATGGCATAAAATGTAGGTGCATCTACCGAAAAAATTAAAAAGTTCATATTTAAAACAAGAAAGAAAGTCGGTCAAGCCCGACTATAACATACTCTGTACCCTTACACTCGCATTTGCTCAGGAGTCAAACGGCCAGTTAACACACCGCGCACAACGCGGTGCGCTCTCTAAGTTTCTCTCCCTCTCTTTCTCTTTCTCTCTCGCACTAAGATTGCCTGTGTTGAACGGTTAGGGTTTGTTGCTGTGGTTGTTGGTGGGGGAGTGGGTGGTGTTAACTGGCCGTTTTTTGCCCTTAACTTGAGTATCGTTCATCCGATCTTGAACATTCCTTCAGCAAATCGATAAATAATTTTGTTTACAAGGTATCATTAGAAGGAACGAACGATCTATCTCCAAAACTGTAGGAGATATGAAGTTTTTTCCAAATTACGGGGGCGGGAGGGGGCGTGGCAAAAATTGAAAATAAACTTGATCTGCCTGCAAGTATAAGAAATATATGTCCCATACATGTCAAACCTCTATCTCTTACCATCTCTGAGATCTCTTCGTTCATACGGACAGACAGACGGACAGACGGACGGACGGACAGACGGACATGGCTATATCGAATCGGCTGTTGATGCTGATCAAGAATATATATACTTTATAGGGTCGGAAACGATTCCTTCTCCCTGTTACATACTTTTGCACAAACTTATTATACTCTATGTACCTTCGGTACAGAGTATAAAAAGTTGGAATGAAAAATTTTTTGAAATTGATTTTTAAGATTACCAATCTAAACTACACTTAAAAATAATTTCAGTAGAATTGGGTCATTAAATATTTATTTTTTTTTAACCTGGTGTAATTTCATCTGACTTTTGACGTCCAGCAGCATTCCATAACAAATTGCATTTGTAGTCCATGCTTTGATGCATCTTTCAGAATGAAGCTTTTCTTTCTGCAATTTTGCGCTGAACATCATCTTTAGCGCATTAATTTCAGTTGTGTGTGCAACATCTGATATGATCCGAAAGTTGTACTTGCACTGTCGCAGACATCTCATTGTCAACAGAAAAACCTGATTTTGAAACGACGAATTTGAATAATGTCCCCTTATCCGCATTTTGGCATCGTATACGTTAGATAATCAAGACTGCGTCCGTCGATAAAGATTTATATATTTTGTAAAAATTTTCCCATCATATAAAGGACAGTATATTTTTGAACTGCTCCATTATTTCCGTTATTTTTGCTTAAATCAAAATGTACTTTAACTTGTAAATACCAAGATACAATGAATACAAAGTAGTGGATTTTAGTCAAGTTGAGTTATAGTTATGTTTTTGAATTCAATCAACTAAAATTTTAGTTGACTCAACTTAATAAAAATTTCAACCGATTAAGGGTCACTCTGCTTACGACAATATCAAGTTATTTGTAGTAAGAGAATGACTTCTGTATAGAATTATACACCTTTTATGAACACGGTTATAAGTTTGAATTTGTACTGACTCACGCTGGCGAGCGATCTTTCTTCTATTACTAAATTTCTTCCTTAACTTTACTTAAAACTTACGATGTGTGTGTCAGACACATGCGTTAAACATGTGTCCGATTAAGTATTAGCGGAACGGACTCTGTCTCGGCTTTACTCAGAGCATAACCGAAATATATAAAAGCAACAACAATAAAACGCACAACTTTGGGTGATTTGGCTCCTGACAGCATCTCAGTCATCACAGCGCTATATTCATTTTGCGCCGATATGAACCACCGATGTACACCTGCTCCACATAGCATAAGCAGCCTACGAGCTTACTACTATTTCGGTTTATAATCAAACTCTTCTTATGACCCCTTTTTAGCTGCCTCACTCATTTTGTAACACATTTAACTTTGTCTACAGCAAAAAAAATGCTTGCTCCTTGAGCACAAAAAAAAAAAGAAAATAATTTCATTTGATTTGGCAAAAGGCAAAGGCGCAAACGAAGCGGCTTCTTCGCCTGAAACTATGCAACCAGGACCAATTTAATGCAAAGCCGTCTGCAAAAGTTCTCTTCTTTCTATCTTTCTCGGTTCTTTTTCATTTTTTTTTTTTAAAGCCAGAAAAATGTTTCAAGTGCAGAACAAAAAGCAAAGCAAAGGCATTTTTTTGGTTTTTTGTGGAAGAAATTGAAAGACAGCAGCAGTCGTGTCCTTGCTGTGGCTGCGGATTTCCGGATGATTTTATTGGGCCGCCAGCAAACATTTTTGAGTGTTGCCAGCGGCAGTGGACTGCGGAATGCGTCAAAGTATTTTTTTCATTTTTGTTGGTAACTTTTTTTAACACAACAATTTCTTCTTTTGGCTGCTTGAGGCTAACCAACAAAACGGGAAAAAAGAAAAACCGAAACAAAAAGGATAAAGGATTAAGAAAATTGCCGCGGAATTTTTATTGGCGCTTTAAATTTAAATAAAATGCCAGAAATTTATGCAGCCAGCCAAGCATTGCCTACTTTATGGCGCCAGCTGCAAGTCACTAGAGCAGTGGCAAAACTGCAAGTCCTTCCGCCTTCTGTTCCTCGAGTCATTTTCACTCTTGTTCGCTCCCTGGCTTATTGCAGCAGACAGGCTTCTGCTGGCTACTTATGGCTTTGAAGTAGAAACCAGGCCAACACCTACACTCACATGCACCTACTCGTACTTACAATATTTCGCAACAGTTTTTCCTTGAGCTTTACGTATCGCTGGTTATAGACTGTGGCATGCCTTCTGGGCAACTTACTTAGCGGTTGAGTGCAAATGTTGTACAAGCAGCAAGAGTGTGCGTTTGGTAAGTATGTATATGATTGTGGGTGAGTGTGTGTTTTGGTTAAGTTGCAATCCTGGGAGCGTGGGTATGTCAAATATTTGGTTGTGCTTATAGCACAATGAGAGTATGTGATTGAAATTGGTTACGACCCAATCAGCAAGTGAAAAGGGGGAATAAGAGAGAGAAAATATGGAAAGAAGACTTAAAAAATACAGGAAGCTAAGGCTTTGATACACTTGCAAATGGTCGTTACAACCAGAGATCTGCTAGTCATAGATTTTCTGGACCGAATGGGGACCACGATTTCAGGAAATGCACCTGAAATGTTCGCACCCTACACAGAGAAGGTGCTGATATCCAGGTGGTGGATGTCCTCGAGAAATATTCATCGGAAGTTACCGCACTTTAGGAAATGCGATGGATTGGAAAGGAGAGCGTGGGAAGAACAACATCAACAAAAAAATGCACCCTGGGAGATCTACTACAGCGGACATGCTTCAAAGCACGAGTTTGGGTGCGGCTTTGCAGTAGTGTTGGGAACATATTCACTTGTTCTTTTTTTCTAAGTAAGTCAACTCACTCAAATTGCTCACTTGTTCAGTTGTTCTCGTTCAGTTGTTCTTGTTCAGTTGTTCTTGTTCACCTGTTTTAGGTCAAAGAGCGTAGGTATTTTTGTTTTGTTTTTGTTTCGCCGACGGCATTTCTAAGGGGTTGGTTTCGGTTGCACTGACCGCGTTGTTGTTTTGTTGTTTCAGCATTGCTTTTTTGTTGTACACACATACGAAATCTGTGTGTATGTGCGTCTTTTACTCTCGCGCTAACTCTCCCGCTCTCTCTCGCGCGCTTAATTCAAAATGTTGGCGCCATACTTGTTATAGTTGTACGTACAGACACACAAAACAACTCACACAGTAAAAGAGACTGAGCAATTCAAAGAACACAGAACAACACTTAGAGCAAGACAGAGCAAGCTCACAAAGCGAGACAGACATAACAAATCTCTGAGCAAAAGAGACCAAACAGCTCTTAGAACAATTCAAAAACAAATCAGAGCAGGAACAACTCAGAGCAAGAATAACTCAGAACAAGATGGATTTAACAAGATAGACTGAACAAGACTCGCTGAACAAAAATGAACAATTGAAGAAGAACATGTTCATTTGTTTTGTTTAAAGAACAACTCAATTTTGTTCACTCACTCATGAACAACCCAACACTACTTTGCAGTCAGTGCAAGACTTCGTCGCTCTGTCATCAGCTTTACACCAGTTGACATGCCGCACTAGCCGCACTCAAACTTGAGGCATAATATTTTAATATTAGTCTTATCTGTGCAAATGCCACAACAGAAGACAAGGAAGACCCGACAAAAGACGAATTCTATGAGCGCTTGAAACAACTATAAGACCGTTGTCCTGATCACGATATTAAGATCGTGCTAGGCGATTTTAACGCAAAAATCGGGAGAGAAGGAGTCTTTGGTTCGACAGTCGGCCGATTTAGACTTTATGAAACAACCTCCGGTAATGGAGAGGGGCTAATAGATTTTGGCGCGGGCAGGAACATGGTCATAAGTAGTACCAGGTTTAAACATCGCGACATCCATAAAGCGACCTGGAAGTCCCCTGATCAACTAACGCGAAATCAGATTGATCATGTTGTGATCGACGGAAGGCACTCATCGGGTGTTCTAGACGTGCGTACGATCCGAGGTGCCAACATAGACTCGGTTCACTACCTTGTCGCAGTCAAGGTACACAGACTAAGCGCAAGCTA
Organism: Lordiphosa magnipectinata; assembly: GCA_037044535.1. Lineage (NCBI taxonomy): Eukaryota > Metazoa > Arthropoda > Insecta > Diptera > Drosophilidae > Lordiphosa > Lordiphosa magnipectinata. The sequence continues at coordinate 57,767 of JBAMBO010003357.1, forward strand.
GAAGCTGCAATCAGAACGGACTTTTGAAGCCTACACAGCTAAACTCACCCAACTACTCAGGAAAAACTCACCATTCCCTTCTGGTGTAAGCGAACAGTGGAATCATATATCACACTCCATGAGTACGGCTGCCAAGGAGATACTCGAAAGCGCCGAGTACCCTCGAAAGCAGACTTGGTATGATGAGAAGTGCCGCCGCGCTACTGCAGAGAAAGACGCTGCCTACAGGAGAACGACGATTGGAATCTAAGTGCCCAATTTTTAAAAAAGGAGACCCTACCGTTTGCGCCAACTACCGTGGAATTGGTCTCCTTCCCATTGCATATAAGGTTCTGTCGTGATTTATTTGTGAACGTCTAAAGCCGCTTATTAGCACACTGATCGGACCTTATCAGTGTGGCTTTAGACCTGGTAAATCCACCACAGACCAGATATTCACACTGCGGAAAATCCTGGAGAAGACCCGTAAGACAAAGATTGACAACTTCCATCTTTTTGTTGATAATAAAGCCGCCTTCGACACACCGATAACGTCAAGGTTCTTTGAAGCCTTGTCTACATTTGGTATACCAGCAAAGTACGTTCGACTTTGCATGATAACGTTAAGAAACACGCAAAGCTCCGTCAAAATAGGTAGAAACCTCTCCGAACCATTTGATACCAAAACAGATTTTAGGCAGGGTTATACCTTATCGTGTGACTTCTTTAATCTGCTGATGGAGTATACACTGCCCAAATGCCAACAGATCGGGCACCAACTTTCGTAAAGAATGAATGCTACTCGCATATGCCGTTGATATTGACATTATCGGCACAAACGAACGGGCGATAAGCAGGGCGTTTTCAGAGTTAAAGAAGCAGTCTAAACTGATGGGCTTAGCGGTAAATGAGGACAAGACGAAGTTCTTAGTGTCCACGCGCAGTGAGTTTACGCGTCGTGGACAAGCTGTAACATTGGGAGAATACAGCTTTGAGGTTGGAAAGGAGTTCGCCTACCTCGGAACGATGATAGCCAGCGACAACAACAGCAGCCTGGAATTCCGAAGAAGAAACACTCTGGCAAACCGATGCTACTTCGGAATCAGTAGGGAGTTCAAAAGTAGAGCCCTCTCTCCAAAACGAAAACAGCTCTATACAAGTCACTTATCATCCCAGTCCTGCAATACGGCGCAGAAGCATGGACATTAACAGCAGCGGATGAGACGGCGATTGGCGTTTTTGAGCGAAAGATTCTTCGGAGGATTTATGGCCCTTTAAAGTTGGCGATGAATTTCGCATCCGAAAGAACTGCGAACTGTATGAGCTCTATGGGGCCACCAGTCGAGCAGAAACTGAGGTGGAAAGACCAAGTGCGGAAAGACATTGCCAAGCTTGGTGTAAACAACTGGAACCAGCTCGGAAGAAACATAGGCGACTGGCGGGCAATGGTTAAGCGGTTGTGATTTAAGTATCGGGCCATAGAAGAAGAAGAAGAAGAATGATACCCGCTGCCACTCATGTGTCTCATATCTTTAACTTGTGTGGGGTGAGATGGAACCACCAGAAAATTTTTAGCAACGCTCTTTGTGTATGTCGGTCTCTCATTTGTCCTTCTCTCTCTTGAGAATACAATAACAACTTAACGGCGTTTACCGTTTATTCTACGTAAGCAAAAGAGAGCGAGAACAGTAAAAAGTATACATACCCATGTATTGCTAGTATTTGAGCTGTGCGCGTACGCCTACCACTCTAAGACAAAATGCGGTGTAGGACTAAGCATAATCAACCACTTTGACAGACGAGCACACAAGACACTCAGTCACCAAAATACCAATACGACAGGAATCATACCGCATACGCTTTTACAACGAGTGTACTTGTAGTCAAGAACACAGGCACTCTCATTGATCTCTGGTTCCAACCGATCTTTCCTAACGGATGTAAAAAGTAAAGGGTGATTTTTAGCAACTTTTTTTTTGTACAGCTGTTTTCGTGTCACATGTTACTGTCAAACATGTTCAGTTTGGTTAATAATTTAACCATGAATCGACTTACAAACGAACAACGCTTGAAGATTATTGAATATTATTATTAATGTTCATTCTCGGTTAAGAATGTGCATCGTGCACTTCTTCCATTTTATGTTCTGTTTGGGCGAACTTCTGTGGCGGCTATTCGGACTTGTGACTTGTCGATTCGGCGCCGTTCGCAGCAATTGGGCCTCTGTGACTCAACTACGTGGAAAATGTTGCGGAAAGATTTGGGTATAAAACCTTTTAAAATACAGCTGGTGCTAGAATTCAAGCCACAAGACCTACCACAACGGCTAAATTTCGGTGGATGGGCGCTGGCAAAGTTGGATGGAGATTCACTTTTTCATCGGAAAATTGTGTTCAGCGACGAAGCTCATTTCTGGTTGAGTGGAACAAACAAAATGTGAAGAGCAGCCAGAAGCATTGCAAGAACTGCCAATGCATCCCGAAAAATGCACTGTTTGTGGTGGGGATAGTGCGACGGTGGCATCTTTGGACTGTACTTTTTATACCCGTTACTCGTGGAGTAAAAGGGTATACTAAAGTCGTGCAAATGTATGTAACAGGCAGAAGGAATCATTTCCGACCATATAAAGTGTATATATTCTTGATCAGCATCAACAGCCGATTCGATATAGCCATGTCCGTCTGTCCGTCTGTCCGTCTGTCCGTCTGTCCGTCCGTCCGTCCGTCCGTCTGTCTGTATGAACACCTAGATCTCAGAGACTAGAAGAGCTAGAGCAACCAAATTTGAAATGTAGACTCCTATTGTCTGCACGCAGATCAAGTTTATTTTCAATTTTTGCCACGCCCCCTCACGCCCCCGCAATTTGGAAAAAACGTCATATCTCCTACAGTTTTGATGATAGATGGTTCGTACTTTCTAGAGATATCTAGTACTCAAAATTATTTATCGATTTGCTGAAGGAATGATAAAGATCGGATGAACGATACTCAAGTTATGAGCAAAAAACGGTCAGTTAACACCCACCACCCACCCCACCCATAACCATAAGCATTGCGTTCAGCAGCAATCTTAGTGAGAGAGAGAGAGAGAGAGAGAGAGAGAGAGAGAGAGAGAGAGAGAGAGAGAGAGAGAGAGAGACTCAGAGAGCGCACTGCGTTGTGCATTGTGTGTTAACTGGCCGTTTGACTCGTGACCAAATTCGAGCTGCGACATTAAGGGTGCAGAGTATGTAATAGTCGGGCTTGACCGACGTTTTCAAAAGTTTTGTTGTCTGATCTGTTTATCGTGATGAATTTGGAGTCATTTATGTTGGATTTGGTAATTGACAAATGTCTATTAATATCTGGCGGATAATAAATAGCCGAGTTAAAAAATGTTGCATACTTTTTGGCTGACCCACCTCAGGCATACAGGAAGGCTAATAAACATTTGTTTCCATGAGTAACGGGTATATCGAAGTCGGTTAGAGCCGACTTTAACTTACGCTCTCGTTTAAAGATGACGAAGGCAGGAACGTTACTGTGAATGGAGAGCGCTACCGTGCGATGATTTTCCCAAAATGGAAGAGATTTACTTGGCTGACATGCTAGTTCTCATTGGGAGTGAGAAAAGGAGAAATTAACAAATCGAAGATATTGTGCCAGTTGTCTCTGATTTAGTTGCTTTTTATGTTCTGTACTAAAGGTACAAAGAATATTTTGGATTTGTGTAAATGTATGTAACAGCCAGAACAAAGCATTTTTGACCCTATAAAGTCACTTCACTTTCGCAGGAGCAAAGTATATCATAGTCCGGTTTGACCGACTTTCTGTATTGTTAAATTTCTAAGCTGTATTTCAAGCTGTTAGGCACTGCGGATCGCCATTATTTCAAATAGTTCTCAATCCACCCTTTCTGGCTAAAAGCCAAATAATTTCACTCCGCAAAACTTCTGCTAAAGCCCTTCCAAGTACTCTCGTGGCAGATGACAACAAGCTTAATGCTTTCTGATAATTAACAAGTTGACCAAAACTTAAATAGTTTCCAAATTGTTGAAAATATTAAATTGCATGCCCAGCTACAACCATTTAAGCATGATTTTATGCACAACTCTGACAAATGCTTCTCTCTATTTCAATGTCATGAAGTCACGTCAAGTGGAGGCTGAAGTCGTCTCTCGTTAATCATCTGCCACAAGAAATTACGTATACGTCAAGTGTAAGCGGCCAGATAAGCGTGCAAAGGAAGAGAGTAGAACAAAAGGGGTTTTCCATTTGATAAATGAGCTGCCCGGTATGCTCTATATGGGTTCAAGGTGACTACCTGACTTGGCATCCATACAAAACTGAACATTCAAGGTAAAATTATGCAAATGAGCGCAGCACACACAACTAAAAAGTAGGCAAACAATTTGTCAGCGGATAAGTTTCGTAAGTAAAACTTTCTAGACAAATCAATAAAAGGTTTTTCGAATGCAATTAAAAAATACTCAAAGTTTCTTCGGATGAGGAAGGCTGGATTTGCTCTCTCTCTCTCCTCTAATTAGCGAATTAAAAAATGCAATTTTGCAGTCAACTGAAGTCAGATAAGAAAAAATACATAGTCAGCCACGTAGAAATCAAAGTCAATGCACAAAAATCTGATAAGACCGAAAAGCCAGACGGTAGATGTGAAAAGGGGAAGGGGAGTTGTCCCAGACGCTGGCTGTTGCATTTTTATGCAGCCAGTTTGCAGTGTCTGGGTTGTCATTTAACTGTCAGTTTCTGTGTTTGTTTGTGTCGCCTTTGCTGTCGCTTAAGTGTCGCCTGAGGAGCGAATTGCCGGGAAGGGGTCATAGCTTGGGAGCCAAAAAAAAAAACCGGGGGTTATGAGCGAAATGTGGTAACATTTTAGATTTCAGCTGAAAATATACGATAAAATTATTGTAAGGCTGGCTTTATCTATCAGTTAAGACTACATAGAACTGAACTTAAATGGTTCGCAGTGAAACCAATCAAAGCACATTAATAAACAATAGTTTTGAAATTTATTTCTTATTCTAAGTCAAAAGCTTTGATTTATATTGGTTTGAAAAAAATCCATTGTATTTTCACTATCGAAACTGATAAGTTTATGAAGAGGAAAACCAGGGGTCGGCAATGGGAGCATAGAGGTAGCCACTTGTAGTGGCCAGTTTCCCACTGAGTCATAAGTTCAACTCCAGCCCTTAACATTGTGTCTCAACGATTTATAAAACGGCGAAAAAAAAAAAAGGGAAGATCCAAATGCTCTTAGGTCACATTGGATAAGCATCAGCGCTTCATACGATTGCAAAGTTCGCCAGCATAGCTTAGCGAAGCACAGACAGTAAGCAAATGTCTTTTATGCAGAGTACAACCTATATCTAGCGACCTGTGTGGAGATATATTTGGCAAAGAAAAATTAAGCCCACGTCCATATTACATAAGATCTCTCTAGTCCAAATCTGGACTGGAGTAATCCGACGGTTGGTTGACTCAACTTTGGAATCCCATCGAGAGAAGAAAAGTGAATTGTGTAAATAGAATTTGGCCAGGTACGAAATTACATATGTGCATCTTCAGAAGTTTAATTCTGTCATTTTTTCATAGTGCTCTGCGCCAGTGCCTGTTCGTTTGGGGCTTGGAATGCCCTATAAAAACGGAGACCTTGCGTCACGGCACGTCTGCCAAAAGTATTTTCTTGGCGGATCCTGAGAGGAACATTTTCTTTATTGGCACCCCGCAAACGTTTATGCCCAAATCATCGGTGTCATTTAACCACTCTCGGTTGGGTCGAACCAAAGGAGGAGTTCTACTCTGCCCGCCCAGTGACGAGATTCGTTCCCAACAATGTGTTAGGCGCATACACGACTTATTGTTAATTTTGCATAGACCCAGAAAGTTGCCAAGGTGTCTGTAATAAGTTATTCACCCCAATAGTGCGCATGTGTTGCATCACATGAGGTCTACCTACAGCATCTGGTATTAAAAGTGGAGTTTGCAAGAGAGTCTTTATGAGCAGAAACCCTATTATTATTATTAAAAACTATTTTTTATTATTTTCTATTACACCAATTTCAAATATTTCTAATAATTCCAACCTTTAACGTAATATGCTAAAATGAATTTAAACATTTCTTGAACCTAAGACTCTCGCATCCACCTGAGAAGTAAAACGTAGATGTATGTATGTATAGTAGAGATTTTATTTTTTTTTGAAGCGTTATCTGAAGCTCCACGACGGCAGTGTATGGTGAGTGTAAACTATAGTAGGTAAATCTATAGCTCTACAAACAAACCCATTTTCTTAAATCAGCCTATTTATAGCTTCATTTTGGTGATGCAGAGATATGGTAAATTTCTCAAAAAATTTTTTTTTTTTTTTAACTTTTTTAGTATTTATTGAATCTTCTCTTAATGAGACTAACAATAATTTTTCAAATCTTAATCTAGAAACTATTGTACAACCATCTCCTATTGGAGCTGGTTTATGTTCTGCGGCCCTTTAATTCAGTCGCTGGGTTGGTAGATCTTTTCTTCGGAGGCGAGAATGCGTTGCTTGCAGGGTGAGAGATTGTGCAAGTTCATTAGGGTGGGCTAGAAGTTTTTCAGAATATTTGCGCTTTAGTTGCTGTATTTCAGTTTCGACCAATGGGATCCTCAGGTCGTTGTGGACACACTCGTTGCGAATGTACCATGGCGCTCCAGTGAGTGTTCTAAGAATTCTTGATTGTGATCTTTGCAGGATATCCACACTGCTCGCACAGGCATTTCCCCATAGCTGTGAGCCATAAGTCCAGACAGGCTTTATGATGCTTTTGTACAGTAAGACTTTATATTCCAGTTTTAGAGGGGAACGGGAGTTAATTAGCCAGTGAAGGCTATTGGCCTTTAGCCTTATTTGAAGTTTTTTCGACTCTATGTGTTTGCGCCAAGTGAGCCTTCTCTCGAGGTGGATACCAAGGTAAACAACATCGTTTGATTGTGGTATCATAGTCGCGTTTAGGGATATCTGGGGACAGGTGCTTCTGTTGAGTGTGAACGTCACGTGTTTACACTTTTGCTCGTTAATTTCTATGCGCCAGTTGGCCAGCCACTCCTCCACTTGAGATAGGTGGCTTGCCAAGAGTCTGGACGCGATAATTGGACATCGTGATCTGCTTAGAATTGCCGTATCATCAGCAAAAGTGGACATTGTTAGTCGGGGGTCTGTTGGGATGTCGGCAGTGTACAATACATACAGAAAAGGACCGAGAACGCTACCCTGTGGCACTCCGGCTCCAATGATGAACTCTTCCGTTGTGTACTCATTTTGACGAACAGAAAAAACTCTGTTGCTGACATAACATTCTAAGAGTTTGTGTGTATTTGGAGGAAGCAGTGTCCTAATTTTGGATATAAGCCCGTCCAACCAAACGCGGTCAAACGCTTGGGCAACATCTAGGAAAATGGCAAAGCAGTATTCGTGGTGCTCATACGCAGTCCGAATATCTGAAGTTAAACGGTTGACTTGCTCAATGGTCCCGAGTTTTGCTCGGAATCCAAATTGATGTGAAGGAATTATATTTTGTGCATGGGTATCAATTTTGCGAAGTAAGATCTTCTCAAATACTTTTGATAAGCAAGGCAGCAGGCTAATGGGTCTATATGATGACGCTTGTGTTTTATCCTTTCCTGGTTTCTGAATCATTATGAATGTCGATTTCTTCCACTGAATTGGAAAGTATCCACATCGCAGTACGGCATTGAAGATTCTCGAGATGTATGTAATGGCAGGACTTGGAAGTTCCATAATCATTTTAGGCGTAATAAGATCATGTCCTGGTGCTTTTTTGGGATTGAGTTCTGTTATAACTTTTTTTATTTCAAGCGAATGAACTTTGATTGGGTAAGTCTGTGCGGCAGTGGGAATCAGTGGCAGTGCATATGCATTGGTTGGTGGATTCGGCTGGAAAACATTTCCTAAGTGAAGGGCACAGACATTTGCCTTTTCCTCGCCGCGGGCCCATTTTCCTCTCTGATCCCTCAAAGGCGTATCTACCTTTGCAGGTGGCTTTATGCTTGCGTGTGCTCTCCATAGGGGGAATTTGGTGCTTGTAGGCGATAGTTTTTCGATGTAACGGCTATGGGCTAGCTGCTCCTCAGCTTCGAGTGCTTTGTGAAGTACGCGTTCTGCATGTCTCAGGCGAGTCCTTGCAGCAGGCGACCGATTGCTCTGCCATTCTCTTCTTGCACGCCGCTTTTCAGTGACCAGCCGGTCTATAAAGCTGTTCGTTAATCTACGATCTTGCTTAGGTGTTGTTGTTGATGCTGTTAGTGGGCTCGAGTGATGAGCTGCAGCAGTAATGATTGAGCTCAGGGCTCGGACTGAATTTTCAATGTCTTCTTCGCTGTTTATGGTTGGGCTCAGTTCAATGTGACTGCTTATATATTTTTTGTATTTGAGCCAGTTTGTCTTATGTGATGTCAGTCTCCGAGGATACTCTCTGATCTGAGGACACTCCAGAAGGGTAAAAATAATCGGAGAATGGTCTGACGGCAAATCTGCGAGTGCTTCTGCAGTTACCAAATTTTGTGGAACTTTTCTTGTTATGGCAAAGTCTATAAGGTCGGGTATTTTCTTGGGATCTGCTGGCCAATATGTAGGCCTACCCGGAGAAAAAATTCAAAATTAATTTTAAATTTATAATTCAAACTCAAAAATTAGATTTATTAATTTTTCATTAGATATATTTATACCAATATTTCTGCGATTTTCTTTCTTTTCTTTTCTTACTTATGGTTAAAATATTGATATAAAGATAACCTTGAAGTCTCCATTAATAATGAATTAGATGATGTTTAAGTTTCCGATAATGAATTTTAATTTTAACTCCCATAATAAATAATGTTCCTTATTAGAATAGGAAGCTTAAGTTTCTCCCACAGTCCGTCGCCGATCCAAAAAGCCAATGCCAGTACTGAAACTCTTGAATCAATAATTATTCATACTTGGATCAAGAGCTGAAACTCTTGAATCAGGAATGTCGGGATAAAAAATTCACTCTTGAATCAAGAATTTCGCTCTTGGATCAAGAATTTTCACTCTCACCGTACTTTTGAGAAATTCTCTATTTTTTCTCTGAGTGTATGGCCAATAACAAATGCGAAAAGCCGATCAGATCCTAAAATCTGATGGCCATTCAGTTATTTAAATCACAAGAACACCCTGCACACTACACATTGGCAACTGAGAAACTATTTGTATACACATGCGGAAAACGGAAATAGATCTTAAGAAAGCTAACACTTAGAAAAATCGAGAAGGCCAAGCTAACTTCGACAGTGCCGAAGTTTTTATACCATTGCAAATGCTGTTTTTGAAATGTCAGAGTTCTTAAACTCTAGCTAGCTAACCAAGCTAACTTCGACAGTGCCGAAGTTTTTATACCATTGTAAATGCTGTTTTTGAAATGTCAGAGTTTAAGAACTCTGACATAGAAATTTTTCAAACTAAACCCCATTTTCCGACAGATAAACATCTGATTTTGACCTAATTTCGCGAATCTTTTTGAAAACATTAATTTGATATGTTTAAGTACGATAAAATTTAAAACAAAAATGTTCATCTCACTGAGACTCATTTTCCGACCGATCGGTCCTATGGCAGCTTTGAGATATAGTCATCCGATTTCGACCAAATTTTGCGAATCTATTTGAAAGTATATAAAATTACTTATCAGCGAGCTTAAGGACGCTAACATTAAAAACAAAAAAAATTTCTGGCAAATCTGTGTAAAAACATGAAATATTAGTAATGGCCGAGTTTGGGGACGTTAAAATTGAAATCAAAAAAGTTTTTCTCACAAAGGCCCTATTCCGACCGATGGTTCCTATGGCAGCTATAAGATATAATCATCCGATTTTGGCCAAAATTTGAAAATATGTGTGAAATCATATGGTATTAATAATGGCTGACATTATGAGGGACGTTAAAATTGAATCAAAAACGTTTTTAACGTTAAAAGATATTGTCATCCGATCCGGTCGGTTTCGACATATAAGCGGCGTGCAGTAAAAAGAAGACTGTGCAAAGTTTCAGCTCGATAGCTTTAAAACTGAGAGACTAGTTTGCGTAGACAGACAGACGGACGGACTAAGCTCATTCTTAGCTCGTCGCCCTGATTAAGAATATAAATTTTTTATGGGGTCGGAAATGAATATTTCAATGCGTTGCAATTTTCTGGGCAAAATTATAATACTCTTTGCAAAAAACAATTAATCAAATTCAAATGTAAGCAAATCAGAGGGGACAGTGCAGTGTGACCGTTTCACATTTGGTGTTATTTTGCTGTTAAATGGTGATGTTTTGGTGTTGAACAGTCACACTGGACCGTACTCTAATAAGCTGTCACTTTCGCTGTCGAACGATTTGGTTTTTCTGAGTACTAGGCTTTAAAGCAGCGCTGCCCAGCCGTATGCTCTTTGGGTACGTTTTGTTATTGTAATTGCACGGAACATAGGAAATCAATGATCGTATACATGCAGGGCGCGAGGCATACAAAAACGACACACATGCTAACGATTTCGTGTGTATGCGACGCGTAGAACAAAAACCGGTTTTGTTCTCTTCTTTGATTGGTGTTTGCGCGCGCAAGCAAACTGACCAACAACAATTTCATTATTGGTATTGGTGCTTTTCTTTGTGAGTATTGGTGAGTGCTCTGTCGTTTGCTGCTTTTGGGCAAGCCTGCTTTAAAGTAAGGACATTTTGAACCTTTTTTTTGTTCAGATTTGAAGAAGTGTTGTTCTAACAATACATGTTTCACTTTGTTAACGTTGAACAGTTTCTCACCTTTACCAAGTGAAAAGCTTCGTCAAAATAAAAACTAATACAATATCTTTACATTTCCGTTCATTAGTCTAGTTGCGAGCTATCTCCAGTCATTAACTTAAATTCCATTAAATACTCCCTTCCTCTCGAGCGTTCTTTCTTATTCCCTTTATGGTCAACCTTATCCCCGCGCTTAATTTCCACATCATCACTTTTAGTTATTTGCTACAAAATTCCCCTGGCTAAAAAAGATGCTTTACTTTTTTTTTATTTCCGACATTCTGCTCCCCTACCCAACTCCGCTTTGTCATTCCGAACAGACAGCTCCTTGTCACTTTAAAGCCATTTGATGTATGACAAATCAAATTTGACAAACTGCCAACAGTTGTTTTGCATCTTTGCCACATTTTTCAACGCCCTCTCAACGCCTGCTCACACCCCTTGACGTTCATATGTGAAATCAACGCTGTACTTTTGCACATTAATACCGTATAATGTCAGAGAAGGAGAGACTACACCCACCAAAGCCCGAGACTACAAGAGGAACAGGAAAAAATTTACATACTCATGTTTTGCACAATTCGCTATGACATGCAAAAATGCTGCCAGGGAAGGGACTAAGGGATTCTCCATGAGAGGACAAAGACATGAGTAAATAAGTTTGGGTTGTTGATTAAAGACAATGAAGTGGCTGAAAGTTTACACCAAACCCTGACGCATTCCTAAGCTAAATAAAATATGAAAACACGTCCGAACCGGAAAACTGAGAAACCGAAAATTGCGGCAAGCTTATTCCACCGGACACCCAGGGAAATACCGAAAAAAAAGAGTTATCTTTTTGTCTAATTTCGTGCATGCCACATATCGCAAGTATTTTAAATAAAAAATAAAAATAGTACAAAAAGTCAAGTCAAGTGCGCAATGTCTGACAGTCAAACAGGCGAAACGTTAGCTCAATCAAGCGCCTCTGCTTCTCGAGAGTCCAACAAGGGAAATTTACAAGTCACACACGAGGAATGAAATATTATAAAAAAAAACAGCGAGGAGCTTGGATGTGGTTGAGATGGAATGGAACTGCAGTCATCTTTTTTGACTGCATATCGCATAAAAAATTAAGTCGCCAGCGTAAGAAATATGCAATTTGCCCGATTTGTGCATGATTTTTCAATGCTTGCATAGCGAAAAATGCACTTAGAGAAAATCCGGGCTAGTTGGGAGCTGGGCGATACATTTATCTGATCTTAAAATACAAACATTCATGTACAAAGCGGGTGCCGGCCACATTATAAGCCGAGTAGAGCAAGTACAAATATCTTTACAAACGCATTATATAGGTACACAGAGAAAAAATGGATAAATTTTATGTTGAAATGACCCTTGTCAAAATTAACTTTTTAAGAATATTAATTTTTTCATATCATTTGGCTAGAAAATAATATCATTCTGATCCAAAATAATTTCATTTACTTAAATTAATATTGAATAGTTTCAGAATGATATTAATAATGTAATAATAATATGTTAAAAAAAATCGATTTACAATTTTTAACATATCAATTTGATATACTTTCATATCGGAGTAAAATTTATATGAAAAATATCAATTTTTTCCTCGGGGTAGTTCAATAAAAATATATCCCTTGCTTAATGAAAATTAAGATGGAGAAACATTACCAACTTAGAAACTCCAAGAAAAAATAAGCATGAATAATCAGAAAAGAGAAGAAAATTGCAGGAGATAGTCCAAATCTGTTGTTGTTGAAACTCTGTCAACTGGCTGTAACCCGACAGATTGCTGTACTTTAGGAGGTAGTTAGCAAAACTCTACAACTCTTTCATGTAGTTGAGTTTTCTAAGACAATTTTCTAAATTTACTTACCTTCTTGTCCCAAAACTGTCAATAAAATGAACCGAACCAAATCGTGCTCTTTTGGCGTTTTCGATTCGGTTCAGCAATATCAGACAGAGGCTGGTTCGGTATACGAGCACGGTCTAGCGGTTTGCTGCGATTTGGTTCGGTTCGGTACAGACCCTATCTGCATCCCTGGTAATTTTAGCCGAATTACTGAAACTTATCAAAAATAGAGTTAATAATGATTTAAGATGCTATTATCAGGTTCAAACCAAAACCATAGGTTCGACAGGTTAAAAAAACAGTCCCCGAACCGGCTCTTATACTTTACGTGTTCGACCCCAATTCTGCAGAATTTGAGAGGTTTGCAGGAACTTAAGTTTGTGAAAAAATTCGGTTATAATCGGACTACTATATCCTACAAATTGTTCTTTTATTCAGATGATTCAACTTAATTTTGATGTGAGACTCTTGCTTACGTAGTCAAGTGACAAAAGATAATCGTAAAATATATGTTTTTCAGCAATAACAAGAAAGAAAGTCGGTCAAGCCCGACTATAACATACTCTGTAACCTTACACTCGCATTTGCTCACGAGTCAAACGGCCAGTTAAGTTTGCACAAACTTAATATACTCTATGTACCTTCGGTACAGATTATAAAAATAGAGAAATCTTACTTCAGCTCGACCGAAGTTTATATACCCTTGTAGCTTATATAATTAAAACAAATTAAGCTGAGTATACTTAGCTGAGTTGTTTCCCAAACTCAGCAATAGTTGGCGCCACTACTTTGACCATTTGCTTGCCGGTTTTTTATATGGCAGCTATACAACAAACTTCAACAAACTTCACTTGTGTGGAATCCGATAATATTCATAACTGGAAAGTTTGGGAGCGATAACATTGAAAACAAAAAAGTTTTTCCTATTAAGACTTTTTTTCAGAACTATATCTTGTATGGCAGCTAGACTATATACAGGGTGGTCCATTTAAAAATTGGAATTTAATTTAGCTATAAAAAAACGGCTCGATATTTTTCAAATGTTGAACATTTATTGGAAAGGCTGGTTCATGTCATTTATTCATGAAGAACAATTTCGGTCAAATGACAGAAATGACCACGGCTGACTTGGCCCATTCGATCCACCCAATTTTTGAGAACATTTTCAATTGTTTCGGCACGTATGTCAGCAATAGCAACTCAAATCTCGTTCTTCAACTCATCAATTGTTTCAGGATTGTTTGCATAACATTTGTCCTTGACCGCTCCCCAAAGATAATAGTCTAACGGTGTCAGATCACAGCTTCTTGGCGGCCAATTCACATCTCCATATTTGCTGATTATTCGATTTTCTTTGATAGGGCGCAGAGCGCCGTCTTGTTGAAACCAAATGTCGTCCAAGTCTTCCGCTTCAATTTCCTCGAAGAACCAATCAGTTAACATTGCGCGGTAGCGCTCACCATTCACGGTCACGGTGGCTCCTTCTTCATTTTCAAAGAAAAATGTACCAATGATGCCTCGAGACCAAAATCCGCACCAAACAGTGACACGTGGTGGGTGCATTGGCTTCTCGACGACGATATGCGGATTTTCTGTGCCCCAGATGCGACAATTTTGATTATTAACATAACCACCGAGGTGGAAATGTGCTTCATCCGAAAAGATGATTTTCGGTCAAATTCACCATATTCGACCAAACGATCTTCCGCCCAATTTGCGAACTGTAGACGATTCGGATGGTCAATTGGCTTTAGCTGCTGCACCAATTGAACTTTGAATGGATTCATGGCAAGGCCTTTATGCAAAATTCGTATCAAAGAAGTGCGCGAAATGTCCAATTGTTGAGATCGATGGCGAGTTGATGTCCTCAGCCCTCAACCTCGTACGTACGGGTTGGTTTATCCACCAACATTCCAGTTTCACGAACTTGCTTCACGATTTGATCCACAAATTGAGTTTTCGGAACATTTTTTGTTAAATGATTTTTTCAAATTTTGCATAGTTTGATTCGAGGAGTCAATTGGAAATATGTTTTTAGTATTTTCCAACTTTCTTCAAGCGAATAGCGACCCATTTCGTAAATGTCAAAGTTTTAAGTAAATATTAGTCGCTTTCCGAATAACATTTGACGTTTTTAAAGTCAAATTATGAATAGTTCAAATACCAAACACTAGATGGACCACCCTTTTTCGGCCGATCGTTCCTATGGCAGCTATTTGCTATAGTCATCCGATTTGGATCAATCTTGGAAGAATTGTGTGGTAACATATAATATTAATCAGTAAAACGTTTGGGAGCAGTAGCATTGAAAAAAAAAGTTTTTTCTGGTAAGCCTTTTTATCAGATCCTTTTTTTGTATGGCAGCTATAATTTATAGCTGACCGATTTTTATCAAACTCGTTGAAGACAAAAAAGTTTTTCCAGCTTAAGCTACTTTTTCGACCGATAGTTCCTATGGCAGCCATATGCTATAGTCATCCGATCTGCCCGGTTCCGACAAATGTGCAGCGTCTTTGTACCAAAAGACTTTATGCAAAGTTTGGTTAAGATAACTTTAAAGCTGACGGGGGAGATAGCATAGAAACAGACGGACGGACAGACGGAAATGGCTATATCGACTCGGCTGTTGATGCTGATCAAGAATATATATACTTTATAGTGTCGGAAATGATTCCTTCTGGCTGTTACATACTCTTGCACAAACTTAATATACTCTGTGTACCTTCGGTACAGAGTACAAAAAAGTCAAAACTTATTTTCATCAGATAATGCTCAGAAATACATTGAAGTTCTTAAGAAGGTAGAGGCAATTTTACACACACTTCAAACTTTTATGTCAGTCATCTGGTAATCGTTTCACACCTAGCATGAGAGTAAAGTTAAGCTTTAATTCCAAAAAATGGTGAGTTAATGTTGAAGCTTCTCAGTCTGTCCTGGTTCACAAAATATTGAAAATTGAAATTGAAATCATGGTTACGTACTTAACAGCTGACATCAGTACAGTTTCGAGTGCACTCTTGGTCGACCTGTTTTCGCATTCTCTTTTTATCTCGAATTGATCCGCTGAAAATGAAGCCCCCATCAAAAATCCAAATATTTTAGATTGATTCTTTTAGCTTAATACAATGCTCCCTGCGTTTAAAGTCTTAGCCTGAAAGGCTATTCAAAGTTTACATTTTTTCTGTAACTGTATACTTTTGTTCCGCCGGGATCCTGCACATATGACGGGTAGTCACGCATTTGTACACACATTTCCCTCGCCGTTTTTCTCTATTCAAATAAAAAATAAAACTATAGCGGTAGACACATGTACGTTATCGATACACGCTCTCTTTCCGTTGCACCAGAAAAAACTAGACCCCAAGGATATGATGTCCGTAGTTTTGGCAAACTTATTGCCATGCCACTACCGATCCTGAGCCCACGTTCGGTTTGGATACACCAGCGCCTGCGGCGACTTTGACTTTCCCAAAACGCTTTTTTTTATTGTTCGACGTTCGACATTTGCCATTTGGCGTTTGAGCTCATGCATGAATGGCTTTGAGTGGAACTTCGGTCATGTGCCTGGCAGGGACCACCTCTTGGTGACTCTGAAATTACTTTTGCGCTTGTTGCTTTGTACATTTTATATGAGCAAAGATGCTGAAGTTGTCCAAGTTGGAACGTCATCTTCTGGACGCATGATGCGAGCCAAGTTAGGCTACCTGAAAATCGAGTTATCTGGCTGACGTGATATGTGAAGTTTGTTTGGGCAAAACTTGGGACATCATCTCCGGCAAGTAAATTAGTAATCAATATGTAGAGATGCAGGCAGTTTGCCTCCCCTCGCTGTCTCTGCGATGCAACGCTAATCCCATTAGCTGCACATGCTCTGCCACACTCGACTCGTTGCTTTAATAAGCTCCAAAAGAAGAACTCGACAGACTCCACTCGAGTTTAATCAAAAAACTTGCAAGTCTGCCTTGACTCTTGGGCTACGATGTGTGTTCGGATGATGAAATGCTACAAGAGGCAATGGCTACCAACCATCAAGCATCTACCAAAACATCTTTCAGCATCTTGTGGCACACATAAAGCACTTTGTATGCATGTCGGGCTCCCTTAAACCACCCACTCACCCACCCACAACATCCTCTATGTCATCCTGTGTTATGAATATAAATTTATTTCCCACGTCACAACACAAACACCACAGGCTAAAGAGGCTGGCAGGGAAGGCGCATAGCTGGAGGGGAAGCTGCAAGCGAACTCAGACATTTCACACATCGCGCATAATAATAATAATAAACGATAACGAAATTTACTTCCTAGGAAACCCACGCACACATTTGTACATATGCAGGAGCAGCTACAAGGATGGGAGATAGCATCCCACAGATTGGTACATCCATCCCATTTCCGACGGGTGCTGTTTTCATGAAAACTAGAAGTGTGAATGTAGAACTTGGATTTTAATTTGGTTAGTGTAAAGCTTTCGATGATGTAGAGGAAAGTAAGACAGAGAAGCAACTCTGATACGTATTGGAAGCAGTTATAAGAAAACAACAAATTTTTTCGCGTTCTTGATGAATGAAGCGTGCCATGGCTATTTAAGGTGTAACTGAAACCTCTTGCTTGCGCAAATGTAAAAGCCGAATGGACATTTGCTGGCATTTGCAGTAACTATAGTATCTTCCCTTAGGAGAATTACTTTTGTGTCACCTTGTACTTCCATTTATAGTCTAAAGCGATGGGGGTGATGAACTGCTTACAACTAGGTTTTGTTCTT
The DNA here is from genome assembly GCA_037044535.1 of Lordiphosa magnipectinata. Taxonomy (NCBI): domain Eukaryota; kingdom Metazoa; phylum Arthropoda; class Insecta; order Diptera; family Drosophilidae; genus Lordiphosa; species Lordiphosa magnipectinata. The sequence continues at coordinate 75,160 of JBAMBO010003357.1, forward strand.
CAATTATATTGCTCAACTATTTTTTGCCTCCATGAATGTTTGCCATTTTTCTATAGAAATTGGGTCCACCCGACTCCAAATCTGTTATCAGCCTTACAACATCACCGTAAGTTTCCAAGATGAAGCTAGAAATGTGATATCTTTTTGCATATCTGGCGACATTTTGCATTATGTGGCCAATATACACGGAACGGTCTGTCTCCTTACCAATTAAAACGATACTTCATACATCGACATAAGAAAGTCGGTCAAGCCTTTACTATACGACTATCGTTTTTTTTGGCAAAAGTTCCAATTTTTTCGACTGTCGGAAATGATTTTGAACACATAGCTACTTTATGCAAAAATTTGGAAACATTTCACAAAAAGGTTTGAGTCGCAGACGTTCACAGTTGATTTTTCTTTAAACTGATTTAGATTTTGATTGCAATAAAATATAATAAACATTTTTTTTTCGTAAGCCTATATAAAATATAAAATTAAAAATATCTTAAATTTTGTGAGTATGTGGCAACTTTGAGTTGAGAGTGCCCAAAAGTACCCCTCTCAATTCACTTGCAACATGGCTTATTATTTTCTTTGAATATTGCACTACAGCTGTAGGCATGCGCTTTTGCTCGATTTTGATTTGGTTTTGAGAAAATCGAGTTTGAGTTGTTGTACCTTATTATATGATCCAGCCTAAAAGTTCGCAATTTGTATTTTACAAATTTCCAGTTTTCCCGGGAACAGCTTTGTGAAAATTTTTTGAAATTCCAATTCAAAACCTGATTGGGTTAATATCTCATAAACCCTTTGACATTTCATGACAAATATTGTTTTCTTATATATCTAGTTTTTATATATACTTTTTTGCAAGATTTGGATCATGTCTAATCACAAGTTCTTTTTATACTCTGTACCAAAGGTACACAGAGTATATTAAGTTTGTATAAAAGTATCTATATGTAACAGGGAAAAAGAATCATTTCCGTCCCAATAAAGTATATATATTCTTGATCAGCATCAACAGCCAAGTAGATAGGTGACCGACTGTCTAGAGGTTAACGGGCTGAGCCTGGCTCCCCAAAAAACAGAAGCTGTCCTTATTAGTAGCAGGAAACGGGTGCATCTACATCGTTGTCGGGGTGCACCGATATTCGCCAGGATTCCAGATAAAGCGTTCGTTGCTTTGATGGCCTTTTCCTTCCACGCTTGCTAGGTATTGGGAGGCCATTTACAGTCACTGGCTTGATCGACATCCTACTTAGTTCGCAAAATAATTTTGATGCTATTTGCATTAGTGGAGGCCTTCACATGACATCTCCCCCCCCTTGCGAAGTAATACCTAGCGGTAGTTCCGCAAGAGGGAAAACTGAGAGTAGGGTTGGTTTTAGTGGGTGAGGAACTCTGAGTCGCACATTAATGGGTTTTCAAAGTTTACCCAATCTGCTGACTGAGGGTATCAAAGACATTTAGCAGCAAAAAATAAATTCAAAGAAAGTAATTGATGTGTGAATGAACGGCAAAATTTTCGCTTGGGATGTATATTCAATAAATGGACCAGTTGAAAGAAATAACAAAATAAAATAGTAAAAAAAAAGAGTATTATTTGCCAGCGATTGGAGGCACCGGAGGAGATTACCTCCTTTTCCAAGCAGAGCTGGGAATGGACTGAATTATTTATTGATCGGCTGCTGCTTTTATAGAAATTTGTCAAATACCAAAAGCCTACTGTGACCACATTTTTGACATATGTACCAGGGGGGTCCACCCGACAATCGTTAGCTAAACAGCAACCACCCACCCGACAATCGTTTCCGAAACCGAATACATTTTCGAAGTTTTCACAAAGTTTTCTCTTACAAAACTATCGTGATTGTGTTACGTTTTTGGTTCGAAAAAGTATTACCTGTTGCTCAGTTTGTGACAGCAAAAAGTAAGTTGTGGTTCAAACTTGAACATGAAACTCGACCACGATTCTAACGTCACTCTTTGTAATATTAAATTGAATTACCGTTGCTGAGAAGGGTCAAGCACACCACTTGAACAGGTTATCCGGTGTGTGCCACTTAATATGCATCGTGTGAGGAAATGTGTATTCCTTCGGACGAACGCATTCTTATAATAACATACAGGCAGTTATCTTACAAATACTGCCTTAGTTTAGAATAGAAATTAAGGGATGAGAAATTTAGTAATAAAAGATTTAGTAATCGCTCGCCAGAGTGAGTCAGTACAAATTAAAACTTACAATTATACATTTTTTGGTCCTTCGAGCTGGATGTTCGATTTTCGCGGAAAATTGTCCCGGAAATCCGGGAATATTCGACATAACCATGGAGCATATCAAGCCTTTAGAGGAGGCCAGATTAAAGGTCAATATGAGTGACCACACAGGACGTCGGGCCATCAGAACGAAATGATGTGCAGCGGAACACGAAGCCCACACATGCTACAGAGGCGGACAGCTTTGAAGCTCTGCAAACCCAATAGTCGAATTATCGAAACTATTGGATTCACTTGCAGCAAACTAAGTCAAGCTATTGAAGAAGCTAGTAAATGCTTCATGGAATTGTACACTGACGAAATATTTAAGCACCAATCCATAATTGTAGTTGGAGGACTATGAATAGTCTCAGCTATGTTGACAAGAGTCTCAATCTGAGAATTGAGACCTGGATGTCAAAAAGCAGCTTCTAAAAGAATCAAACATAGTGAAGCCATTATTACGTCTACTAGCTGCACTGGCAATTGAAATGCCCACATTTAGTGGAAACCCCAAAGATTGGCCAACATTCTATGGATGGTTTAAGTAGGCAATCCACGAGAGAGCAGACTTCGGGGATGCCATCAAGATGCATTATTTGAACGAGTGCCTTAAGGGGGAAGCAAGAAATTCAGTTACTTTCTCACTTATGACAGTATGGGAAGAGAAATGAAGATAGCTGGAACAGATTTCCAGCAAAGCTGAAAAGCAGTAAGCCAGCAGGCACGCCATTGACGGAAATACCCACAACACTCAAGTAGCCGACTTGCTTTATATTCAAACCCACCCAGAGGCGGGTGCAAAAAGAACATCAGCGGGCGGCAGATGTGGCTAGAAATGCCCAGGAGGCACCTACAACAATTCTGGCTGAATCGAAGGTTACCAACGAATGTGCGCGTCCAGCAACATAGTTCAAAACACTGGATCAACAGCTCCAAGGAGAAGATGAGGACAGCAATTAACACGGTCAATATGCCGATCAGCTCAAGGGGAACGTATTTAAGGTGGATTGTACTCAGCAGGAGAGCAAGTCCGCCATGGAGAAGAAGGACAAGGATGTCTTTAGGGTCCGTGAAGAGCTGGCGGTCAACTATGGCCAGCCAAAGAGAAGTGGGAGCTCTACATGATGAGACTCAAATAATACCAGAATCGACCAGAAAGATGGACAAACCGTCCAAGCCCAAAAAGAAGAAAAAGTAGCATTTGAAGCAAGCAAGCAGTGCTTTGAAACTGGAGAAGCTTGCTAAGATGGAGTCATGTGGTCAGGCGGAAAATTCGCAATTGGAAGATCATATCGACAACGATATCATACTAACAAGCTGGAGGGTACCAGACAGAACTCCTGGATTGCGAGCTCGAAGTTCGTCGTGCCATATAAAAGCGACAGCATAGTTTGTGGTGCCTCAATTGAAGGCTTCGGTGGAGGCGCACGCAAAACCCTTAGCCCAGGCACCACAAAGTTCTCAAACGAGTCACGCAAAGCCCTTAACCGAGGCACTACAACGCCCTCAACGCAAGGAAACTGCATCAGCTACATCAGCCACCCTCTCAACTATGCAGGCCCTGAGACCAGCAGCATTATTTGTGACAAAATCACATCTCAACACTTTAGTGTGCAGCGGACACTCCAAGATGGCGACAAGCGGCAAAGACTGTGTGTGAATCAATCTCTGTCAATTATGGTTAATAAAGTGCAAATATTGTACATAAAAGACAGCATAGCTTCATTCCAGTAGCTATACAAACTTGCGTTGGGCAATAGAGCTGACGACTTATTACTTTAATAATAATAATAATGGTTCTCTTTATTTCATGAGCATATACTACAATACTAAGCGTTTATATATAAAATTAAAAATATCTTAAAATTTGTGAGTATATGGCAACTTTGAGTTGAGAGTGCCCAAAAGTACCCCTCTCAATTCACTTGCAAAATGGCTTATTATTTTCTTTGAATATTGCACTACAGCTGTAGGTATGCGCGTTTGCGCGATTTTGATTTGGTTTTGAGAAAATCGAGTTGGAGTTGTTGTACCTTATTATATGATCCAGCCTAAAAGTTCTCAATTTTTATTTTACAAATTTCCTGTTTTCCCGGGAACAACTTTGTGAACATTTTTTTAAATTCCAATTCAAAACCTGATTTTGTTAATATCTCATAAACCCTTTGACATATCATGACAAATATGGTTTTCTTATATATCTA